>JAQIXJ010003729.1:0-12130 GCA_034700185.1 Phthiracarus laevigatus | reverse complement strand
CACATATAATAATTATATGCTTATAATTTATGAAATAAAAAAGTAGCAAATGCTATCTTTTTGACTCTCTAATAATATAAAATAATTTAAAGTAAAAAGAAAGTCTATGCATTCGGAATGTGTGATTAATAAGGGATTCGTGCGAATATATAATGTGAAGGGCATATAATGTGTCGTTTAAAAACTAAGCTATGAGCAGAAAACTACATATGCGAATGAGTATTTCAATTTATTATAACAAGACATGTATTTGTGAGCAAGTTTTTTGCAAAATTGAAAAAAGCGCACTCAATTTAACGTTGCAACCAAACATTTTTGTCTATTGCCATCAATGTATTGAAATGTTAAGCAAACTTGAACCGTGGGCGTGGCTTAGTAGAACATTTCTATGCATTTAAAGGAACGGTTGCAAAACTAATGATTGCAACTTACTTTATGTAGCAACACTTTTTCACTTAACTCAACACTGACGACTACCTTTAAATTTAGTGCACTTTTTCTCATTTTGCAGAAAAGTTGCTCAATAAGTGTCTGACTGATTATGACTGATAATACAGTGAAACACAAGTGACTATAAATACGGCAATTGCTTTTATAAAAATTCAGACATGGTTAATTTACACAAATAACTTTAAAAAGCATGCTAAATAAAATAAAACGCTGCAGAAATTTGCCACATAGAGCACACATGTATCACTGTATAACAATGGACATACTTCACTATATGACACTATCCACTATTCAAGCCAAACATTATTTTATCATTCCCAAAATTACGCGAGTGAGAACAGGTACTTTATGCATAATACACTAAGAATTGCGTTATGCGCGTCCACACTCATAATTTTATCTTAACGCGCATTAAGCTATTCGTAGTGCTTTATGCATAAAGTACCGGTTCTCACTCGCGTAATTTTGGGAATGAAAAAATAATGTATGATACAAGCATTCATGCAGTGTCTTACAGTAATGCATGTCCAGTGTTATACAGTAATGCATATGTGCTCTATGAGACAAAGTGCTATATGCCCTATTTATGAAGTCATTTGTGATTCACTGTATGACCGTTAGCTATTAAGTCAATTTACTATCTATACTGTATACTTAATCCATATTTGTGCGTATATTCTATCCAAATGGAAAGAGACACGATTATATCATAAGCAAAAAAGTAAAATGATTTAACTGCGGGTCTCGAGAAAAATGAAGAAATATTTAATTAAATTATTTTGAGGAAAGTTTTAGTTTTTTTAAAGTACTAAAAGTACAATATCTTTGTAGTTTGTTGTATCTTTATAGCGTTTGCTATTCACATATGCTGTTAGTCTATATAGTCTGTTAGTCTGTTAGTCTATTCACATGTGTACTTTACTATCTAAATTTTCATGGCGTTTTGTGTTGATTATTACTTGTGGAATGTAATGGTCGGTATTGCTAACAAAGTAGATTCAAATACAAACCAAACACGAACGATATGCCATTAAACATCGTTAACGATTTTCAAGCAGAGTTAAGTCTTTTGAATAAAAAGAGAAGGTAAAGGCAACATAGCGTGTGCCTGGTTTTTTAGAAGATCCACTACTGTATTATATTATATTAATTTTGTCCCTTTGATTTTTTTTAGTATTTAATAAAACATCATTTGTTTGTTTGTTTTTAGGTTATTCTTGTTTTGATAAAAGTTATCAAATAATTAATGAAAAACTATATCTCATAACTGGGAGAATTCACGGTTATGCTCGTTCGTGCAAAATAAGGTCGACAATGATTGAAACAAAATTTGGTATGACTTATGGGAAATTTGAAATCAACGTAAATGTTGAAAACAACAATGCGGCTGCGTTTATAAGGTTATGGCCATTCGCTTCAGACAGATTCAATTTTGATATTCGAATATTTCGCCACGATTATAAGAATCATTGGACAACCACTTCCTTTGGTATTGACTGTACCCATCGTTTAGGTGAATGTAAAAATATAATTACGAAACAAGCATTGCCACGCAAAACAGGCTTTCATTTAATTATTTTTGAGTGGAATAAAACTGATATGGTTTGGAACATCGATGGAAACATATATTATGAACAATCCTTAGATCGATATTTTAATAAATCGGAAATAAAAATCTATGATAAAAATAGTCAACGGTTCGATACCGATTTTAAGCTTCAAATCGGCATTTTTTACGATGATTTCGATGATGAATACGTCACTGATGATCCGCTTGACGATTACGGTGGTATTAAGATTAAATACAATGATATCGAATCAGAGTTTATTATCGATTATATTAAATATTATGCTTTAAATGGTACTGAAATGTCGATTAACGATGAAAGCATAGCAAACAATACATCCGTTTATAATAATGTGGAAACCAATGAACGAATATTCAATAAATTCAGCATTTTGTTAATTGTATTTATACTAATTTTGTTATTAGTTATGCCTGTTTTGATATTTTATTACATAAGAAAAGTTAAGCGAAACGCTTTGAACAGAAAGAAAGAGAAAAATGATGAGTACTATTATTCAGATATTCTTAACGTGGATCACGACAATGATAATAATGGAAATGAAATGGCATATGAAGAGATAGTTGATTCGTTGGTTGATGTTAATAAATATTATGAGATCGATTATCACCAGTATATCCTACAGGAGGCTGGCCATGGGTAACGCCTTCCCCCAAATATTCTCAAAAAGTTGTAATGCCTGCCTAAAAAAATAACTTTGAAACTTTCGATTAAATATTTTAATAATTTATTAAAATATTGTATTGTCATACATGTACTTTAAAAGTTGTTAACTATATTCATTATCTCAAAATGTTTGTCAAACAATTATCCTGTTTACGACATTATTAATCTATTTTTTCGGTTAAACTTTGTTTGGCATAAAGTGTGTAACAATCAGAGATGGATTTGCTTTTTGAATTTTACGCGACTGAGTGTTCATTCCCTTATCATTCATGCACTATGAAATGGTTACGCTGCTGTTTAAAGCTTTTTTTATTTTATTTCATTTAGCACTATCAAAGCCTATCAAGGTTACAAAAAACAAAAAGCAAATCCAACTCTGGTAACAATGTCCCTATAAATTTCATAAATTTACCAAACGTTCGATATGATTACTCTCTAAAACTATATTTTAAATATCAATAATTATTAAAACATATGACCACATATTGATAGATTGCTTACTTTCTCACTGATCAATACATACCCATTTCTAAAATAAGCAGTATTAGATTTTAAGCAATTAAAGTAAGAGATTAAAAAATAAACTAAACACCAAAAATATTATATATTGTATTAGTGTAAGACTAAAAAATTATATTATTATTTTATTTATTTAATAAAAATTTTGTAAATCTGGTTACGCGCTGTTTTATTTAAAGTCATGTATTAAAGGAATTATTTATACAATTTTTTAAAAATTTCTTAAATTTTAAATACAATAGAAATAAAAAATATCTAAAATTTAGTTGTTTAGCGAAACTGTGTTTGCATGTAATGGCTATGTCAGACATTGTATTGGCTTAATGTTTAAATGCTTTAAAATAAATAAAACTGTTTTACATAATCAATCAATGAAATGAAAAACAAGATTGATACGGTCTTAATATATGACTAAGTAGTCCGTTTCATTTAGTATATGGTATCTATTACGGTCATATAATCACCAAAATGAAAGAGGTTGATCCCACTAACATTTGAACATGAGATATAGTCATTTTTGCCTAATTTTTCCAAGTTTGTTCATATTTTAGACAATCTGGTACTGAAAAGTTTTTTAATAAAGCAAATAAAGGCAAATGCCACAATTATGAATTTTGGTTAATTTTGTCCATTTTGACTATCTTTTTTCATATTTTTAACCTAAAGTTGTTATTTGACAGCAAATAACGGCAAAATGCAAAATGTCTCAAAAATCTATTACTTAGATTTGACCATTTTTACGAATTTGGCTTATTTTCAACAGTTTATTGCACATAATTACCTAATATTTGCTCAATTATACATGGCTTTTTTTTGCCAAAAGTGATTATAATTATGAAATACTTTCAAATGAGATTTAAAACTTTCCACCAATTTTAGATATAATTTATGTTCATTATTTGTAACTAATTTGGCTTTTTTCCACTAACTATGGTTATTTTGGAATTAAAATACATTTACTGTTTTAAAATAAAGTTAATATCACTAAGACATGCACATAACACAAAAAACAAAATCTCTTAATTAGTATTAAGTGTGAACATATTGAAAAAAAACGGTCAGACATACTCAAATCCATATATCTGAAAATTGCAGACAGATAAAACAATGCTAGGTAATATGTTATGTGCATTCAAGAGCATATTGACCAGGGAAGTGCTATATAATCCAAGAGTGCAGAGAAATGTTATACGTACGCCACGCCGCCTTGCTTTATGGTCATAAATTGTATGGACTATTTGAACTGGCGCCTACATCGCTTATATTAACGTTTAAAAACAAGATTAACTATTATCATTTAGTAATCTATATAACCGATCTTTGTCTACCACTAAATCAGACGACAATAATTTCTGATAGTATTATTACACATATATTTCTAAACGGTTTTCTTCTCATTTTAGATTACAAAAATTATAAATGCTGAGAATCGTTCTTCATAATCTATTTTGTAATTTACAATGTTTCAATAAATTCTATCTATTCTATTGGCTATTTGCTTATTGCAAGTGTTTAATCATTTTGCAAACATGATTTTTTGTTAAAAACTGTATTTGGATTGAAACTTGTTAATAACTATTGGATACCAAATAACTTCCAAATTGCTGTTTACTCTACTTTTGCATTGATCAAAGCCATTTAAGAAATCGCATAAAGATGAGATTATTCTGAATTGTTTGAAACTTTCGCTTTTTTATTTGATGTCCTTTTAGATGCTCGAAAAACTTATTTCTTCTTTAATCCTTTCAAAAGAGAAACCACAATCAAATAAATTACTAGCACTAATATATGTAATGTTCTAATTGTAAAACTGTGCTAACGAATCTGTTAATGTCGAGGCAGTTCGGTTCTAACGATGCAGCCATTTTATATAAGAACATCTTATGTTTTTGTCATGTCAAAAATCTATTTTTTGGGCAAACACAAAAATATTTGATTTTATGGTTAAGAACATTTCACTATATGTAAGGTTGTGTAATATTTACTTAGTCATCTTTTATTCAAAACAAGAAGAGAAGACATTATTGCATTTGTTAATTCTTAACTTCATTTGGGGAACGTGAATAACCATTTAGTCATTTTTATATTCATCAACATAATTATCAATACTATCTTTATTAAAATTCATCAGATAATTGGCTCTAAATAACTATTATTGAATTGATTTTCAGAACTTAAACTATAATCAACATAATCATTTTTTCAATTTGTTTACTCGATTAATGCCATATGCCATTTATAAGAATAATATATCCCTTAAAATCCCTTTATTAGAGTAGGAAATCGCTTAAATCCCTTTTCTTAGAATATGTTATTACCTAAAATCCCTTAATTACAATAAGAAATTGGTTAAATCTCTTTATTAAAGAAAAGATTAAAATTGTTTAATTAGAATAAGAGTGAGGAGAGACGGACAGTCAGAACTACGGAAAGACGGACGGACGGACTAACTCACGGACAATTGGACAATGTCAAATCCATATATCTGTCTAAAAATTCAGATAAAGTACGTAATCTTTCGTTCAAACTATTTTGGATATTTTAGTCTAATACTTCGTATAAAATATTGTTGTTCTGCTCTATTTCGGACATATCGAGGTCATTCCAAAAAAAAATTTCTAAGGTATAATGTAAGTTATCGACGAATTATTGGCTATAAAATTATAATATTCAGAACAGTGGAACAAAAACTTTAAAGGTGGTGCACTGTTGACCGAATAATCTACTAATAGTAGCAAAGCGAGTTAGTCAGCTTTTTAAAACTCTTAAATATGCGATATCTTATAAAATAAATAATAACAACATTTCTAACTAATATTTTTAAATTTATTATCACTTATTTTAGTGAAACGTAGAATTTTTGTCATTATTTTTAGTAATAAAAATTGCGCTGACAATCAAATACACAACATAAAACTAAAAAATGTTAAGTGAAATGTCATACGATTAGTTAAGTTTGGTCGTGTTTGGTTAGATATGGATAGGTTTATTAGGTTTTGTTAGGTTTTGTTAGGTTTTGTTAGGTTTGGTTAGTTTGTTAGTTTTGGATAGGTTTCGTTACGTTTGGATAGGTTTTGTTAGTTTCTTAGGTTTTATTTTCATTTTAGCTTATAAAACTTAAACAATTACCGCTAATTGTGTGAAATGATAACGTTTTGCAATCAGTTATATTCGAACATTCAATTCTTATTGATTTGTAGTTATAGTTATTCGTAGTGAATTAATATGTAATAGCTAATATGCTTTGGATGTTCCATGTGTGTTTAGAAAACCAAGTGTTAACTGTCGCACTTATTTTTGTACAAGATTTGTGACGACAATCTCTTCTCCAACAAATAATTGATATGTTTCCGTTTTTGCTAAAACTCTCTTTCATTAAAATCCCACAGTTGACGCAAACTTTTTTTTGGGGTATTATTCTATTTTGATTTGACCATTTTATTGCAGAAGATTTATTACATATTACTTCTTATACGAGTTTAAAATAAATCCATTTTTCTTCTTGTAATTCCATTTAATAAATTCCACTTAAAATAATTGCCTAAATTAATGTTTCCTAAGGTTTCTACAAAAATTGGATAGAAAAGGGGCGTGTTTCGAGCAGTGAGATCGCAGGCCCCCTTTCTAAAGGAATTCCTGGCCGCGGTAGGGATTTGGGGAAGCCCGTTGCCTCGAATTCCTCACGTCGACCCTAGAAATGGAGTTGATTCCAATAAAAATGGGGCCAAGCTCTGTCATCGGCTTCTGAGCCGGTCAGAACGAGTACCTTAAGGACGAAACAGTGCTCAAGTAAGTAGTTGTAAGTATTTTTCGATAAAAATTCAAAATTATATCGATTTATTAATTTCTAATAAATTTCAAAAAAATTGGTTTCCATTACAGAGTATTTACTGTAAAAGTTACTCTATTGCCCTCTACATGAATATTTTTTTGTATTTAGAGTCCTCCAATTTTGGCAATCTCATATGAGATTGTCTTTAATATCACTGATGTCGTAGATTTCTTCAATGATTTGATAATGAAAAACTATAAATTAACCATTTAAAAAAATGTCATCTATACAAATCTACTGATGACGGATGACATATCAAAGATTAGAGATTATTCCATAACCTTGAAATTTGATTCTATCGGTTACGCTAATTTTGAAACTGTTTTGGAAAAGATTAAAGAGAACAAAACTGAAAATGCTAAATAGATCAACGTCCATAATTCTTAAGATAATTCGGGTGTTAACGTTATAATGAATTATAATTGTAAAACTATATTTCAATATTCTAAGGCGGAAAACATGCAGCAGAACTGTTTTATGATATGTAAGTTGATGTTTCGAAATAGATATTTTTAAACCTAAAACTTGTGGCTGATGGCGGCGATAAGACAGACAGACAGACAGGCAGACCATCGTTGTTTTTTGTGTATGAGTGCGGCAGTGTCTGATGGCGTCGGTCAGACAGACAGACAAACGGACAAAATGTTGTGAGTATCTGTTCCAGGAATAGGCCTCAAAAATATAACAGTTCATGAAGTAATAATCAACAAAATTTTAAAACCAGATGTGCCATGAACTTTACAACTTTTCAATAATTTAATTAAAAACAATTAATAGTATAAAAATACAGCACACAATAATTTAAAATTTACATTAATTTATACAAGTTTAAGCAGGATATAAAATTATCAAATGTGCTTTAATTAATTTAATTTAATTTGGTTTTTAATGTCGCCTTACAACAACAATTTTATTTAACTTTTGTGTTAATAACATCGAATATTTGGTTACATTTTATGTAAATTATAAATAACGATTACATTGTAACTAAGTTTATTCAAAACAAATAGAATTTGATGTGTAATTGAGAAAAAAGTTATATAACGTCATAATCAAAATAAATGTTGAGATACTTATATTATAATTAACAACTTTTAAAGGATATGAACTTGACATGAAAGACTATATAATATTTTAATGAATTGATAAAATATTTGATTGAAATGTTTGCATTAATTAGAAACAAATATTGGATACACAAAATATTTGTCAGAATATATCTAAATAATTATGTTCTGCATTCGTCACGTTTTTCTTAAAAGGGTTATGATAATAATTGTTAACCCTATCCTCAGAATCAATTATCTCTTCATAAACCGCTTCTTTTTCATTGTTATCATTGTCGTGATCCACGTTAAGAATATCTGAATAATAGTATTTATCATTTTTCTCTTTCTTTCTGTTCAAAGCGTTTTGCTTAACTTTTCTGTTGTAATAAAAAATCAAAATGGGTATAATTATTAACAAAATTAGTAGAAATACTATCAACGAAATGTTGAATTTATTGAATATTCGTTCATTCGTTTCCACATCATTATAAACGGATGTACTGTTGTCTATGCTTTCATCGTTGATCGACATTTCAGTATCATTTAAAGCATAATATTTAATATAATCGATAATAAACTTCGATTCTGTAAAGTTATCATCGATTTCGTCATATTTAGTTGAGGGATAGAATTCATCGCTAATTTCTAGCTTAAAATCTTGATCAAAAGGTTGGCCTTTTATACCGAAGTATTCATTATCCGATTTTCTAAAATATCGATCAATTGTTCGTTCGTAATAAATGTTTCCATCGACTTTCCAAACCATATCGGTTTTATTCCACTCGTAACTAATTAAATGAAAGCCAGTATTGAATATCAATTGTTGGGTAGTATTTAAGTATACGTATTCATCGAGTAAATATCGAATTCCAAACGAAGTTTCTTTCCGAGGATACTTTAAAAACTGGTTATTTTGGCGGAAAATGTCAATGTTAACGTAGAAAAAGTTATAATTGGAAACGTAAGTCGAAGAGTATGGCTTTAACCTTAATAATGCAACCGCTTTGTTGTATTGAACGCTTGCGTTTATTTCAAATTTCCCATAAGTCAAAACAATCTTTGTTTCAATGATTGTCGACCTTATTTCGCATGAAGTTTTATCCGCAGAACCGATAATTCTCTCAGTTTTGAGGTATAGTTTTCCTTCAATTATTTGATAATTTTTAGCAAAACAAGAACCTAAATACAAACAAACAAATTATCTTTCGTTAAAAACTAAAATAAAACTAATGGACAATTTATATCATATTAAACAGTAGCTAATCGTATTAAAAACCACGCAAACACTATGCCATTCCCTTCTCTTTTTATTCTATAAACTTTATTCTACTTGAAAATCCTAGCTTCAGGGTGTCCCAGAGGGGGCGAGAGGGGTCCGCCCAAGGATTTCTCAATAAGTGGACCCCCCTAACTAAAAAATGAAAAAATGACATCCGTGTGGGGAAAATTTTTTTTGTTTTTATATACGATGGCAGAAAAATTGTCGTTTAAATCCGAGAAGTTTTACCCCCCCCCCCTAAAATTTTGAAGTCGCAAAGTAATCTCCCCCAGGCCGACACTCTCTGGGACACCATGCTTAGCGTTAACGGTGTTGAATGGCATATCGTGCGTGTTTGGTTGGTATTGAATCTACTTTGTTTGCATTTTCGACCATTACATCCCCCAAGTGTTAAACAACTCAAAACGCCATGAAACATCAGATAGTAAAGTATACTAAGTTTATAAAGCAAAAATGGTTTATTTAGAATAACAGCACATATGAATAGCAAATGAGTCTTTATTTTGTTCAACAAACTACAAAAGCGTTTATATTATTGTACTTTTAGTACTTTAAATCCATCAAAACCTCCCTCAAAATATTTTATTTAAAAGTTTTCATTTTTCTCGAGTCCCTCAGTAGTATCCTTATAACTTTTTTGCTTATGAGAAAATCGTATCTCTTACAATTTGGACAGAAAATAGGCACAAATAAGGATTAAGTATATGGATAGTAAAATGAATTAATAGCGAACGGTCGTATTAGCGATCATAATAAAATGAAAGCCTGCTCATTCGCTTATTTATGCATAGACTTTTTTTACTTGAAACTATTTTATATTATTTACCATAAGTAGAGTTTCGTATTTTCCAAATATTCTTATTAATCGATCCATTATAGAAATGGTCACTCCATTTTAAAATCCAAGTTTCGTTTGAAGCTAAGCATAAGTTTTGTTGGATATCTAAATTGAATAATACAACCAACAAAACAATATTTTCAAACAATTTCATTTTTATAGATGTAGAGAAAAAGTCTAAACATAATCAATAGTTATTTCGACTGATGCTATTTTTATCATTGCTTTGAATTTTGACACTGTTATGAGTTCTCGTAAAGAATTGTCACAATATTTTATCATTTTCTTGGTAATAAACATGTTATAAATTTACATATGTATATCCTGTTAAACAAATTTGGTGTATCACTGATAGAAGTAAATATTATTGAAATCTGTCTAATATCTGTTTAGCACTCGTTTTATAAAGAAATAAGAAAAATAAATTTCATGGTTTCCATGTTTAACACGCTTATTTATATTTCAATGATATAAAATACTTATAATATTAATGCTATAATTAATTCGGCTTATTTATTATTTAATATGAAATCAACAAAAAAAACCGAAAACCCGACAAAAACATATCAAATATTTTCCAACGAATAATTCCAAAGCCAAGTAATTATTATTTAATTCTGTTTAATATCTGTTTAGCATTTTATTATGAAACAATATAAATTTCATGGCTTTATATTATGGCTTACTCTTTAATAATACTATTTTTAATTTTTATTAAAAGAAATTAAGCCCATTTTTGGTGGGCGTACATGGCTTTCGTTTTGATAAAATTGAATAGGAGTCTACATAACTCAAAAGATGTTTATCTGCAAAGATTTAGAAGTACAGTTTACTAGATAACTGCTGCAGCAAAGATTTGAACTTAATTACCCACAACCCCTCATTTCTTAACGTTAGTGATCTTATTTGAATGATATAATTGTAGAAGAGTATTTCCAACCCTGACCCTATCCGTCAATGCCGTATTCCTTATGCCGAAACCGGACTCCACCGGACACCAACTTCATCAGCCAATGCTGGACAATATTATCAAATGCTGGACTCCAACAGCCAATGCTGGACTCCACTTTCCCAATGCCGAAATCCGAGAATCCGAGCAGTGTTGAGTGATTTAGGTGCCGAAGGGAATTTAGAGAATATTTTTTATCCCTTCTGAGTAATGGGATGTCTTCTACATCAAAACCCAATAACTTGCATTCTTCTCTTAAAGCTGAATCCATTAATGTAAATGTAAAGAGCTCACCTTATGAAAGAACGCTTTTCACCCTTATATTTTCAGAAAGAGTCCCAACACCTCGAATACCCTATTTGTTGTATTGATTTGTGTACTTGATTTTAATAATTTTTAGAATTTTTTATTAATAAGAGAAACTTCAAAGATTATTGAGTTATAAAGTTATAAAATTGTTAAAGTTATAAAATTTTATCAATAAAACTTTAACAATTTTTTCATTACTCACTTTATTTTTACAAAATAAACAAAAAATTTTTTGGATAGTCCTTTCAATCGAAATGCTAAATCAAAAACACAAAATATTCAAAAACTTTTGCAATTAATGTTGTGTAATATAAGATTATTAAACTTCCATCTATAAAAAATGTAGACTTGTTTGTTTATTAGTTTAAATCTAAAACAGTCAAAGTATTCTATTTTACCATTTAATGTTAAATAATTTATAAATTTTACCAGGAAAAGAAGTTTTATCAGTATGGACAAAGAAAGAACCAGTGTTTTTATTATTTTTTTATTGTTAAATTATCAATACATAAAACAACAAAATATATTGCATGTAAAAAATACCACGTTAATACTTTAATAATTTGTATTGCATATATCAAAAATCTGTTCTGTAATAAAGCGTACCGACACGTGCGCGGAACGTGTCCTCACGCTTCACGGGTTGGATAAGG
>JAQIXJ010003728.1:0-12133 GCA_034700185.1 Phthiracarus laevigatus | reverse complement strand
AAACTTTGCTTTTTATTGTATTACATGATTTTATTTAGTACTTTTAATGTCATTATTAAATAGAAATTAACAAACTTAGCTTAAGCAATTAATTTGATAAATAAAAATTTTCTTCCTAATTAAATCAAAGGCCCAATCCAGCCCGACGTTTTTTCTCTAAGGCACAGCCCGATATTTTTGCTTTCAGGCCCGAACCGGCCCTGCCCGAGGAAAATGTCGGGGCCCGACAAATCGGGGTTTACACAATTCTAGTTTACACCATAGAAGAGTTTTCCAAAGAATTTGCGATTTTTCGCTTTTCATGCATATTTGGCGTCAAAAGACTGCAAAAGTGTACGATTAGTCTTTAATATAAAAAATTTAGTAATTAAAAAATAGTAATTATTATATATCAATAATAGTTGCAACAACAAATTTAGGAAAGACTTTTATATTAAATAATTATTTTACGGGAATAAAGTTTAATAAAGACTAATAGTACACTTTTGCAGACTTTTGACGCCAAACTATGGTTTACACCCTTAATTACTGTATTTTTATACACAATACGTAATAAAAAATCACAATCCTAATTAAAACGTCAACTTAATGCGATATATCATAAGTTTTAGTTACAAATGAATGAATTTTTTTTAATTCATATATTTTCTACGCAACCATAATTCACACTTTTACAGTATAAAACAACTTTTTAGTATGATATTGGCATAACGCAATAATCGTTACATAATACTAGACGAAGCATCATCGAAATATTATCCTCATAACGAACTTTTTAATTAGTGAAAGATGAAAGATTATGCCATTTATAAGTTATAAATTAAAACTTTCTAGCATTTATGTAGATTTTAATATTTCAAGTAACATAAAAATTATTTACGTTAAAACTTCCATATACTGTATGACCCAAAATATTTCATACTAGAAAATACTCAATAAATCCAACTTCAGCTTCAAATCTAATAAGCTTATTACGGTATATTAAAAAATTTTCATTAATAAATTCTTCATTAAACAGTAGTATTAGTAAGTAATAAGTGAAAAGGAAATAAATATTAAATACCGGTATAAAAAAATGTCATCGAAAATTGGCGCAATATACAAACTAATATGAATATGAACCATACGTACGGTTACATCGTATTAAAAATGGTACAAAACTAATGGTAAATAAACTTTCGTAATAGCAGTAATTAATACTGATATTTAAAAATTTAAAAAATAAGGCCAACAACATTATTGTAAAGGAAGAGTATTGACTAAACACTAATAATAGTTTTTGTTTGACACATCAAACACACCGCACAACAGCTAAACAGTTGAATGCGACGATTCAGTGGTGTCTTCGCGTTCATCACTTAAATCGCTAGCATTATCATTGGCGTTATCGTCATCAACGTCATCATCGCTATCCTCATCACTGCAGCGTTCATTTTCATTTCGCTTAAGATATTTGTACGAACCAGCAGTATTGGCCAAATACGGCATATAGTTCTGATAATCGCAATTATCATCGTATTCGCCACTGTTATCGATATTAAACGCGCGCTTATAATTGATAATACTGTCGCGCAACGCATTCAACTGCGACAGCAAACTCATGTCCATTCGCCTCAACTCAATCATCTCGCGTCTCAACTCTAGCATCTTCTGGTCCAATCGCCAACTGCTTTCGTTATCGCTACTATTTTGCTGCTGCTGTTGGTGTTGTGGCTCAACCTCTTCCAACCCGAAGAATCGCTCGTCATCTTCGTGTGTCGCTTTCTCGTTGCGCTCATCTGTGGTCAAGTGTTGCTGATGCTCGGGTTTGGCCAAACATTTTGGCAATGGTGGCAAACGATCCATTTAATTCATGTGATTTTTTTTCATAAATAATTAATCGCGTTCCCAACCGTTTTAGCGCATCCAAAGCTTATAGCAATTAAAATTTATAACCCGTTATCATCAAAACAATCCACACCACGCACACGCATACCAATCGATTACGTTATTTTTAATTTTTTTAATTGAGCACTAAAACGTTTTTTTAGTATAATTATTTTTTGTTGAAACTCTCATCAAAACTGTATTTCATAACATGTTTCTTGTTTATTATACACCTCTAACTAGTGTTTTCCTGAATAATCCATAAGCGTTTTGTGTGAGACGTCTACTAAATTAATTGCGTTTTGGCATTTCGAAAAGTTTTTGCGCATTAAATTATTGGGCGAACATCTCTATCGAGTTATACTTAGTGTCGTTGTTAATGTGAATTTTCGGTTTAAGATTTCATTGAAAAATAATTATTGTAATTTGAATTTTTCCGCTTACATCGATATAATTTTTGCAATATTTTTATGACTTGTTATTTTGAAACTTTTTTAATAGATTATTATTTATTTCTATATTCATGCTTTGGATGCTCAAATATACTTATTAATACATTTATCATTTTAAATCATTCATTACGTTGAATTCTTATAGTATTAGCAGAACTAGAATCAAATTAAAATTGTTGATTCAGAATTACTATTGTTTAATACATTCATTTTAATTTTTGTTGTGGTTGACTAAGTTTGTCACTCAAAAATAAAGTAATGGAATAAAACTTTCGTCGCGTTATGGAAAGTTTTGTGGTTTAATGAAAAGTTATAAGTAATTAAACCATATGTGCGATGTTTTAAGAATAGTTTCGCGTTGAGTCATAATACTTGTGTGTTTCACTGTATTTTAGGAAAATTTAACAATTAAATACTAAACACTGTTAGGTAAATTTTAAGTGGTTGTTTAAATTTTAAGTGCAGAAGTTGTCCAAAGGAGATTTAGCAATTTTTTGGTATGCATATTTGGCGTCAAAAGTCTGCAAAAGTGTACTATTAGTCTTTAATATAAAAAAACTTTAATTAAATATAATAGTATATATTGCAACAACAAATTTAGTAAAGACTTTTATATTAAAGACCAGGGTGTCCCAGACTGCGTTGGTCTGGGGGAGGTTACTTTCCTACTTTTCAAAATTTTAGACGTTGGGGGTCAAACTACTCGGATTTAAGCGACAATTTTTCTGACATCGGTCAAAAAAGCATTAAAAATTTTTTTATCCCCATAGAGTTGTCACTTTTCATTTTTTAGGTAGGGGGGGGGGTCAACTTTTTGAGAATTCTTGGGGGGGGGGTTAACCCCCTTCAGCCCCCTCTGGGACACCCTGTTAAAGACTAATTGTAAACTTTTGCAGAAATTCGACGCCAAATATGCATAAAAAACAAAAAATCGTTATATCTCTTTTGGGTAACTCTTCCTATGGATACAATCATAGACAATTTGCATTATTGCTGTATTTTTAACACCAACATACATAATTTAGGTTTTACGGGGAGTTAAACAAATTTTATAGTGGAATTACTGAAGAATTGATGGGGCAGTGAATGCATTTTCTCTTTGGCATTCTTATCGTATTTTGTCATTCACGGCCCAATACATGAGTCTATTATCAATATCGGTTTCAAAAGCATTAATGTACCGAAAATCGCGAACACAATACGGCACCGAAAAAAAAACCAAAAATTTCATCATACGGCACAAAATGTGTTTTCAGATAGTAAAAGTAAAATAGCAGTGCTAGAAACAGATAGCGATGCAAGTAAAATGCTGCTGTAATAAAAAAAAAGTTGTATAAAGTAACACATACACTGTGATATCACTCATAGAATCATACACTAGCAGTGCTCATATACTATATATACATACGAGTGTACATATAATAGTGTAAAAGAATCGCACACCGCATATATATATATATAAAACAACATTTCATTATTATTACATCACAACGCGTCTAAACCAACCATTTTTTGCAACACACGAACCAACCCTTTCTAACAGTACAAAACACTAATTTCACTCTATATCACTGATTCTCAGTGGGCTCGCAATCGCATTAAAAACTACTACTAGTAGTTTAGGAATAATCGCAACAATCGTACAATAAAACATACGGCATTCGTACAAAAATAAAAGCCAACACAAAAAACATGGCCTCATCGCACACGGCTTCGCACACGACGTCGCACAACATATCGTCGCCCCAACGCAAGTGTGGTTCGTCGTCATCGGTGGCCGCGGCGTTCGTGCTTAGACTGCCCGATCATCAGAAAGAGTTGCACCAATTTATATGGCAATTGTTTGATGACCAGATGCACACCGATTGCGAACTATCATTAGATGATGGCCAGTATATTAGGGCGCATAAGCTCATATTGTCGGCGTTTTCCCCGTATTTTCGGCAAATGTTGGCGCGCGTGTCGTCCACTGGCGCGCATCACAACAATTATCCGGTTATTATTGTAAAGGATGTGGTGTACGATGATCTTCGTTCGCTCATCGAGTTTATGTACAGAGGACAGGTGACTGTGGCAGATGAACGACTGCCGCAAGTGCTCAAGTGTGCCAAACAGTTAAAGGTAACGTCTATTCATTTTATTTGTTAGTATTTGTTGTTTGTTTTAATTAAAAACTTAATTGTTTTAGAAATTTTCTTGTTTTTCGTTTTTCAATGCGCCTTTGCTTTAAAACGCGAATTTGTTTGTTTTTTTTATATAAAGTTTTTTCTTGTATGGCAAAAAGTTCGTCCATTAAAATACGATTGTATAGTGGGAAACATGTTTTTGGTGCACAACTTTTATTTTTTATTGTTTTGAGCTCTTTCTAATCTCTCTACTTTTTTTAGTGGTGTACTTTAGTACTTTAGTTTTTTAGTAGATTTTATTTTCGTAATAATAGATAGATATTGCTATAATTGCGTATATCTGTGCTAAGCATTTCGTTTGTCGTATTTGTTGAGCGAAGTGAAGGTCAACTTTTACGGCACATCACCTTTATTCTCTCTCTCTCTCTCTCTCCCTCACTCTCTCCTCTCTCTCTCTCTCTCGCGATTATAACTTTAGTAACAATTTAATGTGTTTAATGTAATTATAAGTAATCTTATTTAATAATAATTTGTTGATTGCAATATAGCAAGCAAAAAAATATATCTATAATAACGAAAAACACTTTTGCTTAGCATTTAATTATTAAAACTTTTAGTTTTAGTTTTCGCTAACATTTGTAAAGCGATTTCGTATTTCGAATCGTTGACAACCGGAGAGAGATAGAGAGAGTTTCTCTAAACCCGCGCTCAAACAAACGGCTAATAAATTATCTTTAACATCATTATGTAATCTTAGGGAAAAAAGAAGAGAAATAATTGCAGCATATTTATTAATAGAACCCCAGCACACAAACATTTACGCACACAGCCTTAAGGTAATAAAGAGTTAGCGTGAAGAAAAAAATTTTAGTTTTTCTCCAACCCTGAGATTTTTTAGCATGTTTGGCTCTATTTTGTGCTCTTTATGTCGCAGTTAATTAATCTCTTCATTTTTTTGTCTTATCGGGAGAGAGGAGAGAGAACAGCAGATAAACAATTTTTAGCTGTTTTTTGTAATAAAAGTTTTTTATGTATTTTATATTTAAGCTATTTATTTTCCCAGTATATAATTTTATTATTGCAAAAACTACAGTTCTAATGAATGCTAATATTTCATAATTTTTTGGCAATATCTCTATAATAAACTTCTTTTTGTAAGATATGGTCGCGAAGCAGCGGAGATTACGCTACTTTGTTTTATGCCCTTTCAGATCGCTCTCTGCTATTTTTTGTTGAACTGAATTATATAGATATTTACTGATAAATAAAAAAAACGCTTCACTACTAGAATTGGTAAACACGCTGTGTATTGCAAAATATGGGGATTAAATGCAAACATAAATGCAATACAATACACAGCAGCAGCGCATAGTTTTGCCGTACAATATTGCGTAATATTAAACTAATACCATTCAATTATTTTCAAACATATGTGTGTGAATGTGTTGATTGAGGATTGTAATTTTTAGCTCACATTTAACGGTGTGTTATAAAAATACCCAGCGAAATGTTATCATGCGATATTAGTTTGATTTTTTTTGGATTTATTTATTTTGAGTTTTAATTATTAATTAATTTGGGGTAACATTAAAATCCTCATTTATTTAAAAGGGTTTGGAATTTATTTCGAATAAATTTTATAAAAATCATTTCATTTTGAACTGCTTTTTTTAAATGTTTTTTGTTGTTGTCTATTAAACATAAATCAAACACACAGTCAGCACAGTATGATACGTGATTTTTCAGTGTCTTCCTTAGTGGGGAATCGATCGATCGGTCTTTGTAATGTCACACCAGTGGCAAAGTTCTTCGACTTGTAGGGTGCCTTATGGTTTGACTCGACTGTTTTTTTTCGTTGTTATTATTTTGCAAACTAATTGATCCCCCAGTTATGACCTGCTTTATTCGCATTTCCTGTGCCATTCTATGCGCTCGTGTTTAATCGTGTCATCAATTTGTTGTTTATAGGAATTATTTGTTTATACTAGTTTCGTATATAAATTGTTACGCTGAGGTAACTAATTACAATCGTGTATAGACGTTTTTTTACGAAAGTGACGTGTGCTTTTAGAAATTTCGCATTCCATACGTTTCTGGTTATGTTAATCACTTTTGTTTGCCATTTAGAATTATTTAAATTAAAATATAATTATGGGCAAAAAAACCTAAAATTTTTTATGATTTTATATTATAAAATATAATTTTGAGAAAATTGTAAACATTGTACAGGATCTCAGAAATTCGAATTGAAAATTTTTAAATCATTTTATATATTATTGCAAACGCTTAGAAAAATCACAAGATAAAATCAAAAGTATAGCCACCATTCCAACCCCGGTGGAACATCCCGGTTCTGTTGGTTTCGAATATCCTAAAGCATACTTAGCCAATAATACCCGAATTGGGCGAAAATCTATGCTTTCTAATAACTGATTGAGATTTTTATCTTATTTTTTAAAAAATTAGAATTTTTTGGGTTATTATTCTTTCAAATTGTTTGTATTTATATTACAAATTATGACAAATAACGTGTTCCGACTAAATTATTTTAAAATTGTTATTAGCGTTGAAACTATTGTATTATTATGGCATATTGGAAAATTTTCCATTATATGATTGATATGCCTGTTTATATGTCCGCGTCTCTGTAACTCCCGATTCATTTATAGCGGGACTACCGATTCTCTCTTCCTTACATTTATTATAGTAAATTTCGCATATTTAATATTCCCATTAAATGTTTTTCACTTTTAGTTAGTTATATAATCCTAGCGAGAACACAAAATATTCCATTTTATATTAAAATGTCATAATTTTTAAAAATGATTCGAATAGTAATATAAATTGCGAAATTGCATTGTACTATTGAAATAATTATCATCATTTGTTTGCATGAATTTGTTTATTTTTGCTTAATCTAAGATTCTATTATATATTGTCTGGGTTTTGATCAAACAAAAGTGTCTCACTATCGATATCTTATCAAAAATTCATAGTTAAATATTAAACGTTAACAATTAGTTAAATACGGATATATACGCATATTTATTTAAATTGATTTCTCTTAATGTAAGACCTTTGAGATTGACTTTGATATATTGTTTGACTTTGGATAATAATTGTAAGTCTTCTTTGTATATTTAATTTATAGCGGAAAATTTTTTAGAAAACTATGCACACTCGACGAAAATGCATTTTTATGGTTTGAAATTTAATTTATTTTTCGAAATTCATTTTATTGCGGTAAAAATTGTAGCGAATAATTCTATTTGAATTTTTGCTTAATGACTTCGATAATTATTAATTCTTTAGTAAATACAACGTTTTTGCATTTTAATTTCGATATCTATTTATAAATTAATCTAAATTAGAAAAAGTGAAAAACAATATTCGTTTGTTTAAACTTTTTTATTCGCATTACGTTTCAAAACTCAAAAAATCTTCGTGTCATACATTACACCCGAGTTTATAAAACTTTTTTCATTTCAAATGCGTTGTAATTTCGAAAAAAAAGTTTTTGAAAATTTTTTGTTTCTCTCGCTTTAACCCAAAAACTTGGAAGCGCTACGCGTACGGCACTCGAACATACATACGAGTATTTTGTTGCCTTGGGATGATATTTATTAGTTTAGCAGATAGTAATTTCATTAAATGCACTGTAACTTTATCGTAATATCGCAATGATTATGTTACATAAAATAGCTTAGAAATCATGCGATGATTTAACAATTACCGCGAGTAATGTTTAACACGATTTTTGTTCGGTAAATTGCAATTTCGAATCGCTAATTACGTTGTTTGCTAATTTGATAAGTCATGGTCTATATTATTGTACGCAAAACGCTAACGTGTACTAACTTAAGCAGTATTGCATTAAGTTTTTTATGATATTTACTTTGAAATCGGTTGATATCATTAATTTGACGTGTTTTTCCGTCCGTCCATCAATAAAATTTTTAAGACTTAAAAATTGTTATCTCACAGTTAAAGATTTAAATATGGGTTGATTGACAGCGATTTCGAGAATCGAGCGCATAGTATTATTACCGATGCTTACGCCACTCGATATTTATATTTTATTTTAAGTTAAATTTATAACATGATAACCTCTTAAGAGAAAAAAGAACGTAATCATACGATGATAAACGATTATTATTGCATGCGAATTATATATTTTAGCTGATTTCTATATTATCTTTTATTCGAGCCAAACAGTTAGATAAAGAGAATTTTATTTTCTGCTCTGATTCATGTTAATAAACAGAAATCTCAAGTTTTTAAGTGCTCGCAAAACGTTACATAAGTCGAATCTTAGATTTATATATTACTATTATAATTATCAGCTCATTTCTAAAGATTGCCTTTTTATGGCAATAAGCTGTTATTTGGAAAAATTTTATTAAGAAAAATGTTTCGTAACTTATAGAAGTTGTACGGTATATTGTTCTAGAAATTTCACGAATTAATTATTTTATTATACAATTTGTAGTTATCTCACTGCTAATAAAAAAATTTAATAAAACTTAAAAATAATTTTCGCTTATCATTTGGTTTGTATCTCATAATACTTAGCTATTTTAGTCAGCTTCGACTTCGAGGTCGAAATACCGATTCGGTTAAATACTTTAGTAAATCGGTTAATAGGGTATTTTGAATAATCAACGCATAATTCTGTGAAAGAGTTTGTTGTTTTCGCCGTATGATATAATTTTTATAAACGGGATCGCATCACATCGAATCGAGCGATCGGATGCCAACAGAGTACATCGTCTGCCAAATTAATAACGGTGCCAACTCTTTGCGTTAAACATAAATCTTTGTCGGTTTTATTTTGTAAACGAGCTCAAAATTAAATATTCGTAAAAACGTTTTTTGGCGTTGGTGTTCGGTTTTTAGCGATTATGTTTAGCCTTAGCGGCACCAGTGTCTGGCACTGGATTTTGATTAGAATTTTGTTTGCTTTTATAATATTTTTATTGCGATTTGTTGTATCATAGTTGCGCTTTTAATTTTATTATAGTCCAGATTAAAGATCTAATAATTAGACTATTAGTTAAAGTGCCAGAAATTGATTTAATTATAAGGTATTCTGATTCTATTGCACTAGAGATGAGCATCGGTTAAAAGTTAAAGAAAAAGGTTAACTTTAGCCTTAACTCAAACAAAAATTTTAACTTTTAACTTAAAATGGTTAATATCATTTTTACCTTTATTTTTACCTTTTACTTTTACCGGTTAACCTAATATTCAGTTTTAAACATAAATTATTATAAGAATAATCACTATAAATGTTTAATCCTAATAGTTATTATAAACATTAATCTCATTCATTATTCATCATTTTAAATGAGATTTCTGTAAATTATTTTGCGAAACACGTAATAAAATACAAAGTAAAAGGCTTTAGTAATCGCAATCAAATTTTAGTAAACATAACTATAATATTTACAAGTAAAAAAGGTTAACGATTAAACATTTTTGTAAATTTATAGTATCTAACTTTAACCTTATCTTTAATCAAAACAATATCAACATTCAACTTTAATTTAACCGCATTAAATTTTAATATTTTAACTTATCTCTAACTTTAACGATATGAACTTTAAATTTAAAACAAGAATGATACAATACGCTCGTAATACTGTATCTGACTTTGTAAAGTTAGTTTCAGTAATTCTATGCTCGCTCAATCTCTCCGTTCGCTTCCACTCATTAGTGTTTTATTAAATTTAAGTTTGCTTTTAATTTCGGAAGCTTTCCCTAAGAATTTTGCTTATTTTAACTCGGTTTTGATCATTATTGTCCTATAGTTATTTCTATAAAAATGGAATCTCTTTTTCAGGTTTTTGGCTATTTTTACCTAATTTTTACCATTTATAGCAGATTTTGACTATTTATTGTCCGATTTTAACGATTTTTACCCAATAAAATCCCTTCCGAACCCAATTTTGACTATTTTTGACAGAATTTTAGACAATTTTTACCTTTTGGCTATTTTTGACATTATTTTGACTATTATTATTTAGATATAGATATAATTTAGTTATACAAATTTAAGAGCATATTTTTTAAGTAGCATAAACAGAAAATTTAATCGCATAAAAATTTAGTCCCTATTTGTTATGTATGCAACAAACTGAAAATAAAATAATATTTGAGTTTGGTTAAAATAGCACAACACCAGACAATTATAAGTCGCGATTGATTAGAATATGGGCAAATATGGGCAAAAGGTTTGTTCAAATTTCGAGCCATGTTTCGAATACTGCCCGCTATTTGTGCCGCAGTCACTATTTCCAAATATGTTTCTATCGTAAGCCCGTAACATCTTATAGAGTAGTTTGAAAATTTTAAAAGCCAACTCCCGTCCGCAATTAAACTTTTCCATTCCCGTTGGTCCCTTCCCGCAAACCTAATCTTACCATTCCCGCCACTTCCGTCCGCAATTCCCGCAATGAATAAACATATTCAATTATATGCACAAAATTTCAAGTTAAACAATTTGTATATCAATAAATTTTATGACTAAATCTGGTGTTATATCGTTTGGCTAAAATTTTATATCAAATTTATAAAATTTACATGGTTTTTATTCATCTTTCATTGAAATATTATATTGCGGGAAAAACAAATGCGAGAATTCGCGGGAATCCCACCCATCCCGTTATTTTATAAATTAATCCCGTTCCCTCCCATCCCGTTAGTTTGTAAGTTAATCCCATTCCCTCCCATGCCGAAAAGTTTGGCTTCATTCCCACTCTCTCCCGCTTTCCACGTTACCCTTTTTCAACCTCTAATATAGAGTATAGATAGTGTGCATTCTAAGTGATTTTATTTCAGGACAATCACTCTTAGTTTTCGTGTTTAGTGATAATTTCAAAGCATTGGCTTTATAAGATATCGTCAATTTAGCTAATAAACAATTATCTAATCCATATATATATATTTTCTTCTCTGCTTTTTTCCGTTTTAAAAGTCTAATTATGTTTTTGTTAATTATCGAATACAATAATCATTTTTCAAATCAAAATACTATTTTTGGTAATTTATTTTTATGTAATTCACGAAAGTTAATTCAAAGAAAACAAGAATGACTCAATCAAAGAGAGTATTGATTGAAAATATTTAATTTTTTCACTCCAATACCGTACCATTACCGCACTCAAGATTTCTACTACCTTTTCATTTACCGGTAAACACAATTTTTTCCATTCCATAACCGGAGCTGTTCTCCAATTCCATTACCGTTCCACTGTAATGGGACTAAGTTTCAATCAATAATAGTGAGCTTTGAGACGATTTTAATATTGAGACTTACACTATACTATCAGATTATATTAACGATTACAATAGTTGCTTTTAAAGCTAGAAATGAAATTATGACCAATGTGTGCCCCAGTGTTTGCTAACTTTTTGACGGACAGGCTTGTGTTTGCTAAAAGTTAGCTGAAATTTTTTTTGTGATTAAAGGTAACCTAAACTGAAATTATTTTTTTAAAATTTTGAATTCAATTGAATTTAAAATAATGTCAATAAAAAACCAAATTCTAGCGAATGACAATATTGTTAAAATAATTATATTGAAAACCAAACCTTATTTAGCTTATTGGTGGCCTCACAGACTTCATCGTTACGGGCGTTTCGCCTTAATGCGTCTTTTATTTTATAGTACAATATTTCGGACTGGGG
>JAQIXJ010003727.1:0-12136 GCA_034700185.1 Phthiracarus laevigatus | reverse complement strand
TTTCTCCTGTTTCTTATAATAATAAAAGTATTTGTTATTTTGCCATCTTGACTCAAAAACTAATAAATTTGTGACATAAGATTGCAAATAACTATGAAAAGTGAGCTCTCTATGAATTTGTCGTTCTTGTTGTTTAATTAAATTTGAGTTTTAATCTATTTTTATAGAGAAAAATAATTTTATTTTATTTCTTTTTTAATTTTCTAGTATTTAATAATCAATTAAAGTTATCAAACTATCGTGAAATTTTTGATACATTCTTCAGTTAGTTAACTTTTGGACACATTTTTTAAAGTTTAATCATAACCAAATAATTTAATTGTGATTGCAAAATGACGCTTATAAAAAAAGCATGTATTCATAAGCAATTTTCAAGTTTGAATTAAATTATTCCGGTATTAAGTGCAATTCGACCGATAAATATTTTTGAAAACGGTGGTCATTACCGGTCACTACCGGTCTTATAACCGGTAATGAACATCTCTATTTATACGCAATAAAAGTTTTATTAACATTTATTATTTACATATCATTTCAGTAATATATTGATTATAGTGGTGTTACATAATTAACATAATTAATAACATAATTTTAGAACTTTTTCGTATCAGCAATTGTTTAAAAAATTTCGGAATAATTATGCATATTATCTGATGAAAGTATTATTCTCAGTTTAATCTATAAAATACTAATTAATAATATAATATTTGTTTTGTAAAATATATCGTTCTGTTTTTTGCTTCATTATTTACATATGAATATTGATAAATAACATAAATATTGCTATAACGCTGGTAACTATCAACTAAAACCTGAATAATTATGCAAAATTACTTTCTTTCAATTTCATTACCTATTCTAAAATGTCGGAAATCATTAAATTCATTATAGCCATATACTGCTCTTAATGAAAAATTCTTTCTTATTAAATGGTGTTTTGTACTTCAAGGGCTTTGCCGAACATATATCTCAAATATTAGTTTGGTAAATGTGTACATATAATTAAGTTACGAACTTGTGCCGTTTACTTACTCCCAAATAATCCCTAAAATGAAAAATTCTATCACTTTTATTTATTTAATATATTATATTAATTTATATGCCGCGATTTAAACAATAACTGGCTTAAGAATATATTAAAACGTTTATTTAAATACTAAAAAGTTACTGATGGTCTAAAGTATTAATTAAATTTCAAACAAAATTTACTAAAGTTTTATAAAACGAAGAGTATATTTAACACTGAATTACTCAGTTACAATAAATAATTACAAATAGTTACTGTGCATACGCTCTCAACAACTTTGATTATAAACTAAACCTCTAATTTAAATGTTGTTAAAACTATGGCCATAATGAAAACAACATATTTTAAACGTATAATGAAAGCTAAAGCTTTTAAAAACTTGAAACTCAACATAAAATTTTCATTTAATTTGTTTTGCATTCTGATCATGTTTTATCAAGTTATTAACTTCACAATAATTTACTTTTCTTATCCATTTCAAGTCAATTTAGATCTCAATAACAATCAAAATTTAGATTTTCCATCAATTACTTTATGTAAGGATGTTAACAATGAATGCCTATTCAACGTCTCTCATACACTGAACACACGTTACTGGTTAATGAAAAATGTGTTTAAAACAACTGATTTTGAAAAATATATTGATTGCAAAATTTACTTCAAAAACAATCAATTTATTGACTGCAAAAATATTACCGAAATCGTAACCACGATTTTAGTCGGACTTATGCGTATATGTTTCACTTATTTAAATCTTAAAGAAGAGCGCTATAATTTTTTAAGCAAACCTGAACCTATCGATTTCATAGAATTTTCAATGAATATATTTGCAATTGAAAGCAATAGATGTTTAGGCAAAAGGTAAGTTGTGTTCAATGATTAAATAAAAATCTATTTAAACTATATTTTATGAACCAATTGGTGATTATAAATCCTGGAGGAGTATAGCCAAAGCTTTTTTTGCGTACACGTTTTAGCTTTAAACTAATATTTTTGTGTTGTTTTAGGGAATGTGTAAAAAATTATTAACTTAAGGTGAGAAATATTCCTATATATATGGCTCAATAAAAGTAAAGCTTATGTTAAAGTATGGGAACTAAAGGCCAATAAATATTTATATAACAATATAGGAAAGACATTTGATGAAACAATAGTTATTAAAATTACACATTAATATGCACAATAAAATCTGTTAAAAAAATTAGTTTACTTAAACAGTAATGATTAGTTATTTCAGAAATTAGAATAGAGAAACAAAATTATTGAGAAATTATTAAAACAGAATACATTTTACATTTATTAGAATAACAATATTTTTTTGGATTAAAAAGTAATAATTAGTAAATAACTTAATAATTAAGTTCATTTCATTTAAACTATAAATCATTTACATTGTAAGTCCTTCTTTGTTTGGAAAAGTATAATAACACATAATGAATAAAAATAATGTATTCTTACTGCGAGCATAAATAAGGACTACTTTCAGCACTGTCCCAAATAATATTTGATTGTACCAATTAGCAGGTAAAAACAAACAGCAGTTAGTTTTCAAAATATTCGCCATTATACGATTTTGTATAAATGTTGTTAGTTCTTCCTTGGGCATCCTTTATAAAGTGCTATTTAGATGCAAATCCTCTACATTTGAAATAGTCAGGAGCAGGAATCGGATTATTATGGTATACCATAATTTACCATAATTTAAGTCTTATGCCATAATTTACCATAATTTTAAAAATACATAAAAATACACCATAATTATTTAAAATGTTAGTATAATAATTATAAATAAATCTAAGTTAATCGGCGAACCACTTAAGATTTCAAAATTCAGTCAAAAACAAGGACGACATTCATAGAGAGCTTACTTTTTTATAAGTTTAATCTAACCTAATAAGTTATTAATGTCAAAATAAACTTATATAAAATACGTGATAAATTATATGGTCGAGCTAGTGCGGACATACAGACGGACGGACGGACGAGCAGACTGACAGTGTCAAAAGCGTTAGCTCGCTTTTTCTAAACATGTATGCTAAAAAATCCAAACATTGAAAGTTTATGAAGAAAAGAATTCTGATTTTATATGTAAAACTAAGTTCGCACCGCTAGTTTTTGTAGACTTCGAACGTTTATTATAAATTCTTAAGAGTATTTTAACAGCTAAACCTAATATGAGTATTGAAACTTTAAATAATATGCAGTAATTCGTTTTAATTAAAATAAACTAAATTAATATTGTATGCATTGTTGATTATCACTCTTTTAATCTAATGTTTGTTTATTTTGGTTTTTGAATAAATGCTAAAATAAACACCATAATAGACACCATAATTTGCTTTTAAAGACACCATAATACAATACCATAATTTATACCCTAAGACACCATAAAAATCCGATTCCTGGTCAGGAGTTCCGCGTTTGCTTATATTAACTATTTTCATAATAAAATTTAAATAATTTGTCACTATATATCTCAATCTAAGCGTTTAAATCTAGTATTTTTAGCTTACTTTTATTGGATTTGACATATCCGTTGACTCTTTTATATAAATGAAGAGATTGTTAAATGAGTCATAATTGTTCGGGAATTGTTCAATAGAAGCAAAAAGGTTTAAAATTCAAATAAGCATTAACAAAATAATGGATAAAGTTGTGTAAAAGGGATAACAAATGACTAGAATACGAGAAAAATAAAGTATAAACAGGTAAACAAGTTATAATAAGGGAAAAATAACTAATATAAAAGCAAAAATTCGTAAAAAAATGTTAGCTAAGCTCTCTGTTTAGCACCTCATTTTATGTTATAAAATACATATATATCAAACGTTCAAAATAAATAATTTGATACTAACAAAGCAACAATTAACTTAATTTTAATGCAATTATATGTTAATAAGAATAATAGTTATGTAGTAATTTTACATTTTATTCAATAGTTACCTGATTTATTGTATTAATTCAAGATACTCAAGAGTTTTTTACCCTGAAAATTGCTTTTTAAAACTACATTCAAACTTAGTAGAACGTGTTTATTACGAGTATACTAAAACAATTGTTAAATCGCTTAAATGGCCATACAGTACAAACTGTGGGTTGAATACAGATGTGACAGAAAATAAAAAAACACTTTCTTATGAAGAATGCAGTGCTAAAAACGAACAAAATTATTTAAATAACAAATTAAAATGTTTGCCGAATATAAACTTTGATATTGACGGAGAAAAACAAAGAATAAATCAAAATAGTAAATACAATGGATTTAATATCTGTAAATCAAATTTTGAATATAACACGAATAGTAAATTGAATTTAAATATATGCCAACGTAACTGTATTCAAGAATATTTTATTTTCTCACGAATCAATTTAAAAAGAAAGGATGAAAATAAGTTGATAATAAAACCAAGTCCTAAACTATTGATTACATTCGAATTGGAAGGTCAATATTCATTTGTGTCTTATGCATCAAATATCGGTGGAATAATGTCATTATGGTTAGGGTTCGCTGTTATTGACATCCATATTATATTTAATATCGCATTAATTAATGCACACAACTTTCTATTTTGGTTAAAAGAAAAATCTTTAATTTCATTAATATTAAAAGTCATTAGCAAATTAATTACTTTTTTGAGCATATTGTCGCTTATAAATTACAAATTATGTTTCAATATTATCTGTTTTTCGTGTTTAATCTACCAATCATTTGAATTGTCTTACGTATATCTATCATTCAAAACAACAATAAGTGCTGACATCGGCTATATTTATAATGAAAATGGTTTATCGATTAATAGCATTCCTTCTGTTTCATTATGTCACGATTTTAAATTATTAAATAAAAGAAGTTCAACTGAATACTACTATGATTTTTATAAAAATATCACAATCCCTTGTGCTGTTCATATTGCTAAAGACGTATATAATTCGTGCGAAACTATAAGCAAACAATTGATAACAAAATCTTCGAATGATAAACTATGTTTCTTTTTATTGAACGAAATTTTTATAAACGAAAATAATTCGAAAATTCCAAACGATTTTTATACGAAATATGGTCATTCAATTGTTGGTTTTAATCAGATTGTTTTTTATTCTAGTTATTTTTTTGATAATTTTAATTTAAACTTAACATTCAACATTAATCCTCCAAAATCTATTGAGAATGTGGAGTATAATAGTGAATATGCAATAACCAATTTTTTAATTTATATGAAATATTATAAGTTAACATTTAATCGTTTGAAATCACCATATAATACTAATTGCAGAGATTATGGAAACAAAACTCGAAATCACTGCATAAATGATTGCTTAAAAGATTATTATTATAATAAATACAAATGCATTCCAGAATTTAACTCATCAATTATTTTAATACTAAATGATAACTCAACGCATAAAGACATTTTGTGTAATAAATCAATAAAATTTGGTAAATCATTAATTAGAAAGTATTGTAATCAAAGATGTTTAATAAAATGTAACGAAGACTACTATATATTAAATCAAGATGAGCAAGGAATATTTACAGTAAGCTATAAAAACAGTGATTTTCTCGCTATTCCTGTTATTCCAGTATTATGCCATTGAGAATGCAAATTGCGTAATGCGCATTAACACGCATAACGCAGTCCAGTAAACAGACTTTCATTTAAAAATAATTTTAAATAATTCGAGCGTTCGAACGAAGTAAATGAAAGACCATATACTAACTGAAACTAACTTTACAAAGTCAGATATTATGACCGTATCGATCTTGTTTTATTTATGAATTGTTCAAATAATTGTGTTGATTCATAGAAATTTTTTTGAATCCAATGTTAAGAAATTTGTCGGTCAAGACATAAGCAAAGCTTATTTCTAGCCAAAACTCTAGGTACTAGATTCCTAAATTGTTATATAACGATTACTGCGTACTTCACACGATTAAACCTATATCGCTACACCACAGTTACCATAGTGAACAACTTGCTCCTTTTCAGACAACTCTAAAATGACAAACTACATTGTTTACTAAAAATTATTCGTAATATTTGTCTTATATTTATCTTTGTCTTACAATAAAATCTTGTTTAAACTTAATCATATTATTAAAAAATTTACTAATTAAAATTTCGTAGCTTTCAGTAAACACTATGGCACTCAATTGATCAAAGTGATAGCAAAGTGTTCATTGAAGGTTACAAAACAGAGCGTGCGTTCATTCCGCCCTATTCCACAGCAATGTTAAGCAGTGAGGACAGTGGGCGTGGTATACGTATAATATTTCAATGCTTGCCAGGAATTGAGACGCGTTGTATGTTACAAAACTTAAAATAACAAAGGAATTTTAAAAATCTATCTAAAAAAGTTTATATTATTATTTAACTCTGTTTATATTTGAGTTTTTTGTGACATATGTTTTGCACATATTTGAATTCTATAAAATCTTCAAAATATAATATATTTAAATACATATGATGGTCATAAAATGACATCAATTTTTATTTTTTTAAGGCTGTTTGCGAATTAAGGATACGTCCAGCTCTCAACACGTATACAATTTATTCATATAATCCATTAATGTTGTTCGATCAATATTTCACTGGTATCGGAGGTTTAATTAATTTATGGAATGGATATTCAATTTATAAAATTAGATGTAATTTTTTGATTCCGTTAAAGTTTTTGGCAACAAAGTTAAACTTTTATATAACTTTCGCAAAAATTAGATTCATTGATGTTATTAAATTATATTGGTTTTATTTGTTTAAAGGAAAATTTAGACAACGATTTAAAGTAAGTATTTATATTTTACATTTCTTTTTATGTTCCGACAGTTTTTATGAACTGGACCTTCTCTTTACTAAATAAATAAAATCTATGAGTTAAATATGTGCGAAAATTCAGTGTATTTGACAAAAATAATCCGTTAAAGCAGAATAATTGTTCAAACATTTATAAAACTTTTATCAAAAACTTATTTATATATAAATAATAGCTTTTAATGTTTTTTTTATAGATTTTAGTGTTTTCATTATTTACAGCATATTTATCAATTCATTCATTGGTCGCAATTTATGAATACTTGAAATTTGAGAGTGATTTCAAAATAATAATAAATCACCAAAGTATTGATGAAATACCTGTACCTGCTATAACAATGCTTTGCTATACTAATAAATATGAAAATTTTTTTAAATTTTTCATTCAAAAATACATTAATACGCATAAGTACTCAAATGAATTACAATTTATTTTAAATTACAACAAAAATTTAACATTTAAAAGAATGGTATTATATCAATTTAATCGTGATTTCTTGAATAGATTCGTTAAAGCAAGATATTTCGGTTATAAAAATAGTGGAATCAACATGTTTGGAACTAATTTATTTAATACTTTTAAAATAGAGTTTGGATACCATATCATTAGAGTTCGGAATGAAAGCCATTATTCTAAAAGTGTGACATTCTTTTTTACAGAAAAAAATAGTTATAAACCTATGTTTACGAAAGTATCTCATAATAGAAAATTGTTGGAAATATCGATCTACATTATGAGATCATACTATTACAACTATCGTGCTTTAATTCATAGTTCTCTTAATCGTTTTATGCCATTTATGGATTTGTGGGCAACAATAGCTAAGGCCGATACAGAGGCATATGTATTGTACTCTATAATATCTAAAACCTATTTAGGATATCCATATAAATCTGATTGCAATAGTTATGATACTTTAAAATACTTTAATTCAAAATCACATGAAGAATGTTTAAGAAATTGTGAAGTAATTAATTATAAAAAACAATATCGATGCAAACTTGCCACTAGTCGTGGAATTTTTACGAACATTTATGAAGATTTTACAAACTTATGTCACATTGACTTAAATGATTATAATATAACAAATAGATGCAAACAAAAATGTCCGAAAAACTGTCGCGAAGATATATTCTTTAATACAATAATATGGAATAAAAATTCGAAGAATTCGTACAAATTTGCGTATTATTTGGATACAACGAATCCAATAATTGTTTATATGGAAACCGAATTATTCACATTTGACAGTTTGTTCAGTTATATCGGAGGACTTTATGGAATATGGTTTGGTGTATCCATTTATTCTGTCAAAAACATATTTAATCATTTAAATTATTTTCGATTAATTATTGCATTAAATAATGTTATTTTATTTATCTGTAGAGTTATAAAGCTAATCAAAGGTGATTATATGTTTCAATTCTAATTAATTAAAAAAATCTAATAAATAATATAATAAATAGTTTTTGTTTCTTTTTAGGTTTAATAATTATTAAAGTATTGGAAATAAAATGTCCTAAAAAACGTTAAATGTCAAACAGTATTACAACTTTAATATGATAATTTTTAGCAGCAAAACAAATAATTCAATTATAAATGCTATAATTAAACATATTTTAAAAAATCATTATTTCCTCAAGTTGAAAATAAAGTTTAACCATAAATATAACCATAGTATATAATTAACAAAAATTATGTGTTTGTTTGTCTGTCTGTAAAACCTTTTCACGCTTCTATCTTGGGATTTTCTCACATAGGCATTTATAACAAATGATTAATCTTAAATTTAGGAGAGCAAGTAGGGTGTAGTAATGGAATTGGACTTACCCTCTACGAATGGGGCGGTAAAATATTGATTTTTATCCTTAAAATGATCGAATTGAAGCAATTAGTGTTCGAAATAGGTCACATTGATTCGGAATTGGTCTAATGGTGTAGAAAATACTTCAGAAGGCCTCCGCAGTGTGTTGACAGGGGTTTGAGATGAGACGGCAGGATTTATGAAATGAGAGAGGAGTATTTCCTTATTGAGTTGGTTGGGGACTTTATTGATAAAGCTTTTGAAGGTCAGACAAAGGTAACAACATTTACTGTATGGTTTAAAATTAATCTAGAAAATGTTGGAGCAAGAAACTAGTTGTTTTCAAAAATAAGTTAAAATATTGTTTTTCCAAAGTTAAAAAACCCATGGGAATCAATGAAATACGTTTGAATTAAATATCAAGAATTTTATTAGCTTTTCAGATCCTGTATGCGATTTTTAAAGAATAGCAATTCCATTAGTTTAATAAACCGGAATTTTGAAGATTTAAGATCAGTTATTATTATTCATAGTTTCTGGAAACAGTAATTGCATCGAATTTCCTATATGATGATGCAGAAGGAGACAACGTGATAGAAGACTTTTTTTAAAAGCCATATCAACTAAATGCTTTTGCAAATTTGGAAAATGTTAGGAAGAAAGAGATAAATATTGCGTTGATAAGAAATGAAAAAAAGCTAATCGAAATAGAAGTGATCGAAAAATATGTGAAAATGTTAATCCGAAATAAATCACTTTTCCAATTGTGCAAAGTTTTTGTGAAAAAATAACAGGCTGCCCAATGCAAAATTTTAAGTAGACTGTAGGCAGAAGGAGTCTGGTATAATTGGTATTTTCTACGAAACCACAATTATTATGATAATGCGTTTTATTCCGTGTTTCATCGAATACTGAAAACTGATTTTGTTTATGTATCGGTTGATTGAAATCCATAAAACATTATATATCGATGATATGTTGATCACTGATTCGTGACGTAAACAAATTCGGGTGTTCGTATAGAACAAGGTCTGCAATAATCATATATTATAAATAGATGATCTCTCTCTCTCTCTCAACATTTATTAAACGTCTTACTTAGTTTATTTTATAATGAAATTTTAAGTTTTGTAAAATATGTTGTATTAAAACATTTTAAGGAATGGGTAATAAAGATTAGTCAGATTTAATCTAAAATTATTCGGTTTTGTAAAGATAGCATTTATAGAATTCATTATTAAAAATAGGAAATAATAACATTTATGGGTGCAACTAAAACGACTCCAAACTATGTAAATCTTGCACAATATAACAATTTTGTGCTTTGAATTTATCAAAAAAGCATTGCTATCTTTTTGACTCTGTATTAATCTATATAATTAAATAGATGATTTCTATCTCTCCTCTCTCTCTCTTTCTTTCTCTCTTTCTCTCTCGTTCTCCTACAATATTAATTTTGAAAAGTCCAACAGGGAGCGCTCTCTCTCTCTCTCTCTCTCTCACTCTCTCTCTCTCTCTCTCTCACTGCGTTAATTTTTCCTATAATACATTTCTAAACTACTTTTAATTTTATTAACTAACAATACCTAAAATAATTATTTTGCATAAGAAATAAGCATTCTATTCAACAATATTTAAAATAAACAATATGAAACATAATAATAGTTACAGGTATTACGGGTTAATGAGAATAATGGTTATTTACAAAGGAAAATAAATAGTATTGTCAACGCGCTTAGCAGAGTGGGTATTTCTATTATGTATATATTTATGTTTATTGAACAATTTTAAATAATGTCAATGTAATTATAATTGTTTAAACCAAATTTAATCGTTTAGACCAAAAATAAATAGACCAAATTTTTTGTTTTTATTAAATATGAAACGTTGGATAACCAACTAATTGAAAAAAGTTTACTACGATTTAAACACAAAATAAGTTATACGAAAAGTTGTTAATAAGTACTTTTTTCATTCAAAAATGATATTTACAATTATTTTAACTCTTTGAGAGTATATAATCACTGATTTAAGTGATTTAAAATTTAATAATTTATTCTTTTTTGTTTGATTGAATACTCAGCGATTATAAGAATATTTATGTGCGATCAAATAAAACAAGATTTGATTATGCATTTACACCGAAAATAAAACATTGAACATGTTTTGGTAAAGAATAGTTATTGTTGGAAAATATATAATTTAAGCGATTAATAATTATATACTTACGAAAGAACCCATGATAGACCTAAAATTAAAAACATAATATTAAATGATAAAATATTATGGTTTTCATTTACTATAAAACAGCACAACAAATATCTTATGTTGTGTTTCTATGAAGTACGCATGATTAATATTTAGAAAAAATTTAAAGGAAATCGAAAGGCAAAAGAAAAAGTTTACAAATACATGACGTAAGTATTTAATGATAAAAATATTTTGATAATGATACGTATTTTAATATATTTAGAATTCAACAAATACTATAACATTAGAACTAAGTGACAATTCAGTGCCCATTGAAAAAACAACTGGATTTGAGATCAGCGATGAAGATGTGACAAAATTTAATAAAATCTCATATTCAGACAAAACTATTAATTCTAACGCTCCAAATGAATTAATTATTTCAAAAAAAGAATTGAATTTTTGTAATATAAATATTTTTATAATTAAGGAAGATTTTGATTTTAAAATCTATAATTGATTTTAATTTATTAAAACGAGTGTGACGAACCCGCTTCTCGGGAATTAAAACATTTTCATTTGCTTACAATAATATGAAATAATCAGTTTGTTGCTTTAATGGCACAAAAAAAACACTATATATTGTTGAATTTTATATTTTTGTTTTATTGTTAAATTTTAAGCCTATATCCTAATTAGAAATAAAGAGAGAGAGAGAGAGAGAGAGAGAGAGAGAGAGAGAGAGAGAACTTCATTTAAATTATATATTATATTATTATTTCTATATTTTTTTAAAAAAGTTTGTCTTTGCTATTAAATAGACTTTTAAAAATAAATTTTGCGGCGAATTCTGTATTAGCATTCATTGAGCAATTATCATTCGATTATGGGAAAAACAAATTAGAATGAATAGGCAATGATAAACTTATTTCAATTTATTGATCAAAGCCATTATCCTAAAATAATTTTATTTTGCCAGAATCGAGAGAAGTTTCGAGTATATTATAAGGCAAATTTACTTAAGATTAGGCGTCTGTTTTTAATTCTTACTCATACAGTGTGCTCGTGTTATTTTTTTCGAAATGAAACTATTTTAAGGATTTTTTATCAAAAACTGCGTATTATCGAGAATTCTAGTCTCACTCTCTCGCACACAAACACACACGCACTGATATCCCTTGGAGTTTGTTTAGCATATTTAGTAACATATTAATCTATTCTAATTCGAACGCATTTTAAAACTACATAAAACCCTATTATTATGGAAGCAATTTAATAAAAGAGAAAATCGTGTAAATCCGGAA
>JAQIXJ010003726.1:0-12142 GCA_034700185.1 Phthiracarus laevigatus | reverse complement strand
TAAAAATATCAAATTTTTATAATTATACCTGTAAAGTTTGATGGCATGTCAAAACTTAATGCTACTTCGTCCATATTGCCGATATGCCTCAAATCGACATTCTTGATTAAATTTTCAACGTAACATTTAAAAGTTGCCAATTTTACCTCCCAATCAGATGGTAATTTTTGTCCTTTTGTTGTTACGGCGCGGACACTTAAACTATTCCTTTTCATAAAATTGCTGCACCATTTTCCATTACCTTTAAATTCCGGTATATTCAGGTTTTCCGGTAATGCTAATTTTCTCGCTTCGAGTATTATACGTGTAGTTGAAACTTGATGTTCTAATTTTCTCTCTTTTAAAACCCATTCATTTAACTTCTCTTCTAATTGTGGCCAAAATGCTGTCTTATGCCTTAACGATCTCTTCTTTTTATTCATTGCCTATAATTTTAATTGTTAATTTTGATTAAAAAGGTTTAGAGTGCTGAACGAAATATCTCCTAAATGTCTGTCTATAATAAAATAAAATACAAAGTAAATATACTTCTATTACCTTTAATACATCCTTCTGTTTCTTCCAGTCTCTGACAGAACTTTCGTTAACGTTGAAATGCCGCGCAGCCTCCCTGTTTCCGTTATTTTCGGCGAATTCGATAATTGAAAGTTTTGTCTCAGCTGTGTAAGACTTTCTTTTTGACATATTTAACTCTTAAATCGAATTTAAATAAAACACGTGTATTTTCAAAATAAGTTGTAAATTATACATAAATGATGTGCGCGTTATATATAAGGTGCGCGTTATACATGGGGTGCGCGTTATCTAAAGTAAAAAGTAAAATATGCTCAAAGTTATAGGTGCGCGTTATACATGGGGTGCGCGCTATACACAGTAATTTACGGTACTTTATACTAAAAACAATAATGTAATCATTTATTTTATATTAAATTCATTTTAATATCACAACTAAAGAATTGTTTGTGAATATTAATATCCACTACTATGCTCTATCTATTATTTTATAATTAGAGAACTAAAAACTTGAATTTTTGATTTTCGTCATTAAAAATTTTTTTATACCGAACGTCCAGCGAAGACACCATTTTTATCTTAGCATCCCTTTATTGTTGTAACGAAAATCGTGAGTGTTCTTAATAACAGCACATATTCGATTATTGATGAGTGTTATAGTAATGAGTAATATTAATTGCTTAGTTTTTATAATAAATGAGTTTTAACAATTGGATATCTGGAAATCCAAGTTTATTTGTAAATAAATTACTATATCGAATGAAATGTTAAATGAATAAAGATTTATTAAAAAAAATAGGATAATTATGAAATTTTAAATATCAATATAAATTTAATGATGTCCTACAAGTGATGCCCAAATGTCAAAAGTTAAGAATTTTGCTTAACTCTTAACCTAAACTCCTGAAAATTTTTTAACCTTAACTTCAACCTGTTAATAATTTTCTTAACTTTAACTTTATAACCGATTAAGAAAAATTTAACTCGAGTTAACTTAATAATATATCTCAAACCAAATTGATGATGTTTATCAAATAATTTTCCATTTCTAAACCTAAATCACTTTCATCGCCCAAAAAGATAAAATCACTCATTTTTTATTATAAAATAATTTTAAAGTGAAGATAAATGAATTTTTTAGTTTTGCAGAACTATCCTATTTATTAATATTAGACTAACGACGTAAAATATGAAAATAAAAGATTTGTATACATATATCATTTATGCACACAATAAGTAGTGTTGTTTATATAACAATTTTTCTAATTATATTTTATTCCTATTCTATTCAAATTTTAAATAATTTCTTTTCTATTCTTCGTGTCATTTATTATGTATAAATTTTCCGCCAGTAAGTTATAAAAAGTTTCATCCACGACAATAGATGGCGGATATGGTTTACGGCAGTTATACTGTATGATTTTAAATTTGTTAGGACAGGTAATGGGGTTAACGATAGTAGGATACCCCCCTTATAGGTCGGTCGAAAATTTATACCCGACTAAAACTTTATACCCCTGACTAAAACTTTATACCCCTGACTAAAACTTTATACCCCTGACTAAAACCTTATACCACTGACTAAAACTTTATACCCCTGACTAAAAACTTATACACCTGACTAAAACTTTATACCCCTGACTAAAACCTTATACCCCTGACTAAAACTTTATACCCCTGACTAAAAACTTATACCCCCTGACTAAAACTTTATAACCCTAACCCTAACATTATTCTCTTAAAAATTCTTATAGGGCAAATAAAAAATTTTATATTAGTCTAAACAAAATTTAATTGTTAATTGATCAGAAATAATAGTCACATGATCGTCATTTTTTAATGACTAATTGAGTGACATCAATTATCAACCAATAGAAATGCAGGGACATTACAAACACATACGCGTCACTTTTAGCATGTTAATTAGAAAATGTATGCACAAGATGGCGCCACTAAATTATTTTATTCCTTGGTTTTAATGATTTTTTGATAATTGTCAGAATAGTTATTTCAGGTTTTAATGATTGACAAATTTAAAATTTAGTATTTTATTAAATAGAATTTTTTAAACAAATAACTACAATTATTAAGACTTAGAATTATTTTTATTTACAAAATAGAGGTGACAGAATTCAGGCAATCCTGCAAATTTCGAAAATAAACAAATTATAATACACCCGACCTTTGTCTATCAGTCGGGGTATTTAAATGAATTTAATTTTTATTTTTAATAGCCATAAGGCAGTGTTATTTCCTATAATTCTTCTTTTATCGGAGTTTGCACGAAAAACTTTATTCAGGTTCAAGGTTCTTTTCATATGCAACTTATCGGTTTTGAATTGTAGTTGCGGTACATCAAGTTTTAATCTTTTATTCTCCACGTAAACTTTAGATATATCAAACATTTTATCTAATGAAATAAGACATAGCTTTTTCAATAAGTGAGTCCTTTAATTTTTAATATCGTTTCACTACTGCCATCAGATTTTTTTATTTCGTATCCATAATTTTTCGGGCCAAGCGAAACAAATTTCTTACATTTTTTGCCAGACCCCACGCAATTGATTTCAATCGCTCAATTCGCATAAAATAATAGTTTATTTATTAATCAACTTTTTAAAACTTTCTAAAAAACTTTATAAACTTTATAATCTTAAAATAGTAATAACAATTATAAAAATAATTTTATATGAAATAAATAATGAATGAATGAATGAATGAATGAATGAAAGAACTGAGTAATTATTGTGGCAATGGCTTAATGGTTTCATTGCCAAAACACATTTCAATGTTTTCTTCGCTACAAATTTTTTGAGCCAAAGATTTCCATATTGGCCCGTGCTGGAAAAGTGACGAAAGAAAGAAGTTTTTTAAATGACGTAATTTATGAATTAAGTGATTATAAAATGATTAAGTGATTAAAAGTGACAATGGTAAATAAAATGAAGATACTAGGTTACGCCCACCTGACCTAGTATCGTACTAGGTCACGCCCACCTGACCAAGTATCGTCATTTTAAACTCGATTTAACTCAATAATTCAACTCAAACAAATTTTATGGCATTTTTCAAATGATTTTTCATTTAAAAACTAATATCTGAATTACAATCAAAAGGTATATAACCACTATCTTTTAATTATCAAATAATTTTATAGAAATGATTTATGATTTTTTTAGTTGAGCATAACAATCTCAACCAGTAATGTTCAACTAAAATGTGAAAATAAATTGTATACATATTTAACTCATTTATGAAATACATGTAACATAATTAGTTTACACGATATATATTTTTATTGGGAATAATAATTTTGAAAAGCAAAATTCAATAAAATATATCTTATTTTGAGTTAACCGGTTAACTCGCTATTTTTTCTTAACCCGTTAAGTCAAGTTTCTTAACTTTAACTCACATGAAAATGTTTAACTTTAACCTTAACTTTAACCGGTTAACCTGTTAAGTCAAAAGTTAACACTATAAACAAAGAATTAGCAATACTGAAACTTGTAATATATTTGTAATTAAAATGTATTTCGTATCTTATTTATCCACAGCTTACACGTCGGTTGTGTATAATTTGTAATTAAACATCATATAAATAATTAAACGTTTGCGAATAAAAAGTTGTTTTTAGTTCATCTTTGAATAGACAAGGTTGAGCTTATGAATTTGACAATGTCGGTCTGTCTATCAGTCTATCCGTCCGTCCCGGTGTTGCAGTTTTAAAATAGTAAGAGTTTCGCCGATTTCTTATATTAATAAAGGGATTCGACATCTTGCTATGATAGGTTTCGAACTAATATACCCTGAATTCTCATAGATGCGGACAAATTGTAGGTGCGGACAATACATGAGTGCTGATCTATGAGAACTCAGTGTATTTGTTCGCTTAAGTACGCATTTACCTATGGAAATATGAGCTCTCTGTGAATGCGGAATTTTTTTATTAAATGAGTTATTATTTATCAATTTTTATATTTACGATTAGTCGAGATTTGTTTTTATTATTAAAGCTTTTTTGAATTAATTGAATCTCCTACCATAGTTACCCAAGGGGATGCTTGCCCAGGGTTGACCCCCTAGAATTCTGGAAAAGTTGACCACCCCCCATGAAAAATCGAGAATGCATTGAAATCGGGCTATTTTAGGACTGAATTTTTTTTGCCCGAAGACAAAAAAATTGTCGATTAAATCCGGTGAGTTTTGACACCCCCCCCCCCCTAAAATTTAAGATTTTCAGGATCTGACCCCCTCCTGGCACTTCAGACCTTGGGTAACTATGATCTTCTACTGATGTGATAAGAATTTTTTTAAATTTGTTAGAGTTTTCAAACTAATATAATTCATTTTAAATAATAATCCAACTCATATTAATTTATATGCTTTATTAATGTTTCTTTAGTACATGATTTTAGTTTAACGTCAGTAATTTTTACAAAAATAGCTTAAGTACAATACGATTAACTTAAATAGTGAGTGCTTAACAATAATAAATAATTTTCTCATACATTACTGTATATGGTTTTACTTATTGTGTGTCACTCTCTTTCCCGTACGCTTTTTGTCATATCTATCATACAGAACTTATATATAAACTTACAAATTTTATTTTATTTTTATTAAATTACTTAAGTTTAAGGATAAAGCAATTGAAAACTCGTTTTAATTTATTTTGTCGAAATACTATTTACACGAAGTGGTTTCAATAGGGAGCGCATGAATTGGCTATTAGAGCGGTACTCGTACCGTCGTTTCCGTGTCCAACCCGTAACTTAAAAAAATACGAACGTTGACAACCAAACAGAGATGTTAGGCTCTCATCGCTATCATGAATGCCTAAGTATTACAAAGAATTATTTCAGATTTAAAAGTAAAGAAGTTGTCCGGTTAGCCATTAGAGCGATTGCCTATCAAAGTTAATGCAAAATTAATCTAATTAATTGATAGAATTTATTCTGATTTTTTTGAAATATTTTTTTTTGAAAAATTAAATTGAATGTCATTCAAGTGATGTGCTATAAATATACTTATATAAATATATAAATTACTGTATTGTAGATTAAACTCTAAACGTAACGTAAGGTTGATAAACTTTTACGCAAAATTTTCTTAGATGATCAGCGGACCATCTAAGGAAAAAATATGATTTTGTAAAAAATTAAGGTGCGGACAATTCCAAACATGGGGTGCTGACTTTATATGGCAAAAAGACCTAAAATGTTTTCCGAAATTTTTTAGCTCACTTTCTTAATGCTTTTGACAATGCCTATCTATCTATATGCCTGTCTGTCTTTCTGTGTGTGACCAGTTTCAGTCGGTCGGTTAGTCTGTCTGTCTGTGAACAGTTCTGTCCGCAGAACTTCACAACATTAACACATTTAAATGCGAACCTTATATGAATGTACAATCTTGTTTTCTTAAGTATTTAATAAAACAAATTCAAATAATAATAAGTTCAAAATCTGTTTTAAAGCTCCTTTTATGTTGACTAAATATTAGGAATTAGGGTTGACTGGCAAAAACGATCAAAAGCTATTATTTATGCTCAATATTATTATTGGTAGCTAAAAATATTACTAATTTCATTAACTTAATTGGTTTTATTTAATGCACGTCTCTTACAGTAACATTAAATCCAATTTTTTGCTAACACAGTATTTTCACAAAAAAATTCTATCGCGTAATTTATATTAATTTTTGTATTAGTTTTTATAGGCAACAGAATTCCGACAGATTTTCAAAATAAATATTTAAAAAAATTGTTTTCTAGTTAAACTTATTTGTAATAAAAATAAAAGTTATTTTTTCCATCCATAGTATAGCTTATTTCTAATAAAAATATTAGATATTTACTTTCTTCCATAACATAAATTATATTGTAATTTTATTTCTGATGCGAGTTATTTCCTCTAAAATTTTGTGTGATAACCGACACAAATACCAATTTTTGATCAGTGATCGAAAACATTCAATAACTTATAATTCCTACCATTTATTGTTTTTACCGGATTTGGTTTGATCTCTTTAGATGATGGTGTTTGATGATGATGATGTACCACAGTTGAGTTGCTGTGATCTGCTTTTTGACTGTTTTGCTGGCTGGCGTTCGCAGCACTCTCTAAATTATTGGAAGATTGATTATTACCACCGGCGTTGCCATTATTTGTGCTGCCACTGCTGCTATTGTTCCCATTTTGACTATTACTAGAATTGCTTGCACTCGAATTCTGACTGCCAGACGCTTTTTGCTGATTAAGACGCTCTTGTTTGCGAAACTTCGCTCTTCGGTTTTGAAACCATACCTGACAGACAAATAACTCATGTGATCGATTCAATTAATGTAATTATTAGGTCTTAGTTGCTTAGGTGTCAGTTAGTTGTTATGCTTTTTAAATTCGCCCATAAAGAAATTTAATTCAGTGTTAATTAAAATAATTTAGGTTTCATTCTGATCGCACGTTTAATTTTGTGTCTGTTAGATAACAAAAAAAAACGAAGCAAATATAGGAATCTAAAAATCAATACTGAAATTTTTCAGTAATTAGAGTATGTGTGTATGATTTAGTACTCTCCCAGTACTCTATAATTCGAGTAAAAAGATTACATAAACATAGATAAAGTTACTGTAGTTAATATTTATTTCTATCAAATATTTATCGCATTAAACTACAATTTATTGCGCAGCGCTAACGCGTTTATAAATAAAATTTTATTTAAAATTTAATTAAGTATTGTGTGTAACAATGTGTTTCCTTTATTTGGTAAACGAATAATTGCTCGATTATTTGTGTGCGTAACAAGGAATCACTACCTTTTTTAAAAAAATACCATAATTGAATTTACTTAATTTGATTTTCAATTACAGAAAGTAAGGCCGGAGGTCACGTCACTATTGCTATCAACAAATATAATAAATCTAATATTTTATATATATATATATTATAATTTCAACGCCACAGCAAAAACTGTTACTACAATTGAAAATAATTTAAAAACTATTTTTTAAAAAATATTGATTTTCTGTTTTCGCAGTTTTAGCTGCAAACCACGGAAATATGAATTCTACAAACATAAGCTTCTGTGCATTGGCAGCATCGCTAGCATCGCATCGTTCGCTAACAGAAAAACGAACCGAAAACTAACTGGTAAGCTATATGTGAGTGACTCGCAAATTAAGCGTGACGCCCAACATTCGCTCCCTATTTCTCTCCAATCTATGACAAAACTATTATGGATCCGTAGTTAACATCTATAGATCACCGCCGCTTAGCATACACTCAACATTTATTTTAGTTTAATTGTTTTCCTCTTAACTTCGCAACTCAGTCCGAAACGAGCATATCTATTAAAGATTTTTTTGTCCGTTTATTACGTAAAACGAATTGATAAGCGAAAGCTTGAGTTAAGCATAATAGTTGTATAATACAAGAATTTAATTTTATTTAAACAAAACTAATAGTATGATGTGCTGCTAATAGTATAGGATTGCGGATATTTTAAAAGTGAAAAAGTGGAAAGAAGTTTGTTTTGTTAGGTTTTTTTTCGTATTATCAGATACTTTAGGTTTGGCAATGCTTTAATAAAAATACGAAAAATTGACATATGGTAACGCCTTTTATATATAAATATACAGTATTTATAAATCTTGATCAAAGAAAGCGAATAAAATAGTTGTAAATGCGTGTATCACTGTTTGTACTAAACTGCGGCCACAGTTCTCCACCTGTTCTGGTGTGTCATAATCTATAGCTTAACTAATCTAAACCACCGCAGGGCTCGCGATACAGTGTTTTGCATTCATTTATTTGGTCTGTTTGCAAAATAATAATCACTGTTTTATGAAGTGCAATGGTTATTGTGCGTTAGCATTAAAACTATTCCTCATACACTTTGCAACCCATACAATAATAGCCGAAAATCCCCTTTACAAACAAGACAATGCGGAGAATGCAACGCATGCTACAGTGCCCACAATTGGCCCTATAGTTGGACATCAAATACACGCGTACACACACATACACACACATCCATACTCTACGACCATCTGCCAGAGTGATCTACTTGTGCTGTCGGAGTGATATTTAAGATCAACATAATCCGCTCCCCGACTCTATATTTATTTTTCTACATGTATTTGGCTTTCATTCCACTTCTCTCCGTACAGAATTGTTAGATCGATTCACTCAATTGGTATCACGTCTTTTAGTGTTAGCCGAAGCATTGCAACAAATTGTACGCTATTTTGCGCATTAATATTTGATTGAAAACGCATTGAGAATATACGCGAAGAATTTTATACCAAACGTATCATATATTACTAGGCTTAAGGTTTTAAACATAATTAGGCATTCATCACGCGATTGCTTATTCATAACCTTAAATCATTCGAATATATCAAACTTTGTTTTATAGTTTAATTCAATTCCGAAAATTAATTACTCAATTAAATCTATTCTAAAATAGTATAGTATGGGAAAGTAGTTTTAGAAGTAATAACTCATAATTACATTTGAATTGTGAAAATAATTATTCCATAAAAAATAGTATCAAACACACCACTCTTTCAACGTACAAATGCTGCTTTCCCTAATTATTTTTTTTTATTAATAGCCCATATTGTTTTTTAAAAAATTAAAATTAATATTTATATTAACAACAAATAACAATTTACTCGACAAACGATAAAAAGATTCGCTTAAATTTATTATAGATTATAAAAATTATGTAAATTATATCAAACAAGCATAAATACGATATTCCGAAGCGTTTTGAGTTAATACGTACTGAAAAGTGTGTAAAGTGCGAAAAAAATGGAAACATTTTCGTTTGCTTTGAAATTTAATCAAAGTTTAACAAATGTCATTTAGACTATTTTCGAGCCCGAATGAACGAAAATAATAAACTAAAAACGGAGTCATTCAGTTCTCAAGAGAGATTATTTCTGTCTGAGTGAGTTAGCCATAAATAAATAAATAAGTTAAAAAACTTAATTGAGTTATATAACAGATCAACTATGAGTATTGATCGATTCAACGCTCGTTTTATACGAACAAAAAATCAAAATAAAAAATTTAAAATTATCCGGAAAAGACAAAAAATATGGATCAGTTTTAAAAACAATAAAACGTGTTGATCATAAAAACAAAATAAAATAAATTACATTTTCTAGTGTTTTGTATTCGGCAAATTTAATTTCATTTCATTTATTGTTTTATGTATATTATTGCGAAGTCATAATTGAATGAATGTAATTAAATTAAAGTATCTATAGTTTTTACATTTAGTCATAAAATGTGCTAACAATAGGTGTCTGGCATAAAATTCCTAACATTTTTCAGATAATTAACGCGCATTGCGTAAAAGAGAATATTTTCATGTTCTATATTCAATTGTTTGCGTTTTTAATTTTACTTCTATAAGTAATAAGTATCAGAGATATTACATGATGTTTAAACTTAGCTTACAATAGTTTAGACTGTTGTAAATTAAGAAATATTATTTAAAATTAAAAGAATACTTCTTGAATGGGTAAAATTAAAATTAAGAAATTTCCAATTTTCAGCCCTAAAAGACATTTCACTGCATAACATTTATAGGTTAGCGTAAAAGTTAAGCGTTGAGTATGTGGGAAAAAATGAATATAAATTTTTTAAAGAAAATTATTCGTTAATTTCAATAGAAAATTGTTTGAAATAATATACAAGTATGTGAAATATTTTTTAAATGAATCGGTTATTAACTGATAAACACATCATGTGCTATCATTAATTAAGATAAATTAGCTAAAATAATTTTTTGGTGAAGAAAACGGTTTAAAAGATTTGATTACCACGGGTTTAGTAATGCGTTATAATCTTGTAAATTTGGTAATATATGTCAATCAATAGTTTATTTGAGTGTAATTTACTTATGATTGCAATCATACTAATGTGTTAATGTGTAATTTAAAAGTCTTAAATGCGCAATTATAACAATTTTCATGGTTTTTATGGCTATCGATTTCAAGATTATTTACACTACACTGAATTACAATTGAACAAAAATGCCGATTCAATCAGATTAAGTTAAAAAAGTGACTCAATTTAGTCGCACGTGTTGGATAAGTTATGCATTAAAATTTACTACAATAAACGATTGTATTTTTATTACACAATGGAAAAAAATATTTTCCCCTAAAAAGAGTACAAGCAAAATGTAAGCTCTATTCTCTCCCCAAAACTACGGTCTAGTAAACTATGCATAAATAAGATTAAACTAACTTTTATGTCAAAATAAGACCGCCCACACTATTATACACTACTCTCTAACAGTTTACACAAAAGCTGCACACCTGTAACTTTGTTAACTCTATTATGTTATTCATATGGTTCTCATTTTTAAATTATATTAAATTAATACGTGTTTTGTTAGCTGACAATTTAATAAAAAATAGGTTAGTTTAAACGCAATTCGCAAATGTGCGATGAAATGCTGTATATTTTGTTAATTGTTGTTAAATCGTTAATTGTTTAACGCAATAAATGTTAAATTATTTTATTGATTCCTAAAAGATATATATATATATATAAAAAATAAATAGGTGGTCACATCCGGTTTTAGAATATTTTCTTGGGAATGTGTTCAAGAATTCTATTTTGGTTTTTTGGATTTAATTCAGATTAAGTTTTAAAACAAATTTAAAATGCAAAAATTCTAATTTTTGAATTTTGAATTTTATATTTTTTCTTCAATTTTTGTTATCAAATCATCAGGAATTTTTCAATTCATTAGCTTTGAAAGAGATTTTTAATAAAAATTATAAACAAATTGAATAAAATAATTCTAACTTACGAATAAATAAATAAAGCAATAATGCTATGAACCACAAACTAGTGGTATATAAACTATTATAACCCATAAAGTAGATATTAATCCGGTGTTTATTGTTAATTAGAGCAACTATACCGTAAAATAATTTTGAAAGCAGCGGTTATTACAGTCACCTACGGTCTTATAACCGCTAACGAAATGTTCTATGCATACAGTATTATATTATGTTAATCAAATAATAACTAGAGAAGTGAAAATCGTTAACTAATGATTGAATAAAACTGTTATAATTTCTATTTAAAAGGGATTATTAAACCGATAAAGACCCATAATAATGGACGCAATGTAAACGAATTAAACGAGTTGAACGATTTTTGAAATATGAAAAGATTTTTAAAATTTTTAACGATTTTTTTTATTAAATAACTGAATATCTTAATTAATTGTATAATTTTCTTAAGAGAAATTTATTTTTAATTTTAAATAATTTCAAAAAATATTGAAAGAAACAATATAGTAATACCCGCTATTAAGAGATCCCGGATTTAGGAGATTACTATAGCAACGCATACCTATTAGTGCTGAATGTGTATGTGTTGCTATAGAAGATCTCTTAATTGCGGGTCTTACTATATAAAGCGTAAATTTTAAATTCAATTTTCAATTTTTTGTAATAATTTTCAATGATTTAGCTTTTATTGGGCAATAACAATATCTCAAAGCATTGCATATTTGTGTGCTATAACTAATTTTTGTGGTTAAATTTTAAAATTTTTTTAAACAAATTTTAAATTTTATCAAACTATTAACGAAATAT
>JAQIXJ010003725.1:0-12143 GCA_034700185.1 Phthiracarus laevigatus | reverse complement strand
TCCGAAATTTGCCGAATTTATTCCGAAAAATAGAATAAAGTGAAAAATTGTTGTATAAATTCGAAGAGTTTTAAGACAGGACTTTTTACAAGGCTTCTCCAGGAAAATAATACGAGTTTTTTGTAAAATATTTATCAGATACACGATAGATAATTCAAAAACCAACAAATGTGCAGTTAAATACAAGTTGTTTCGATAATTTTCTTACTGTCTTATGTTAACAAAACAACAATTATATTTGAATATCTATTAATTTACTACTAAAATCTTTTCCGAATTTTCCGAAAAGTTCCGAAAATGTGTCCGAAAAAGTCGTTTTTTTTGTACGAATTTCCGACCGAAATTTTCATGTTTTAGTTCCAAAAAAGTCTCGACTCATGATTCATTATTTGTGAGTACTGTTTATTACTACTAAAAATTAGTCATCCTTTGGCGGGCACAACAGGTTTAGGTTTTCATATTAAAGCAGACCCATCCCAGACCGCACCCGACTGACCCTTTTTTCTGACTGATTAAGAACCCCAATCGACGTACGTCGGACACCATACGATTAGTATCGAACCCGATCTGAATGATTTCAGACCCCACCCATAAGCTAATAAACCCCACCCGAATGTTCTCGGCCCTCATCCGACTGATCCATTATTCCACACAACACCCGAATGATTCCTGTCACACCTAAATAATCCCGAACCATCTATATTTGCAAACCCTATACAGAATTTTCGAAAATCATTAAATAACATTAAATAGAATTTAAACCTAAAACCATGTTATGGGCAGAAAATTGTTAGAAACTTAAAATAATGTGTCGACTATTCCGTACTCTATTTGTTTGCATTAAAAATTCATCGAAACAAAATAAACTTCAGTAAATAAATAAAACTATAGATTTCCTATAAATGCAATGAAACTATAATTCATATTTTAATGAAAATAAATTTGAATTTTTTGTTTTCATCAAAATTTTAATCAACCACTGCATTCATTAAATATTCAAAAACTACTGTAATGATAAGCAAAAATACTTAAAACAAATAATGACGAAAATAAAAAATATTTATTCTAAAAAAATGCATTTATTCAAAACCATATGCTAAACAAAATAAATAATTCAGCAAATATTGCGCTAATAAAACGGAAAATATATATATATAAAAACACAGAATTGGAATGCTGTTTTGAAAATACAGCTTTTTGCTACATTGGGCTGCAAAAAAATTCTATTACTGTGAAAGGTTTAGAAATATAAAGTTTACTGTAATCCAATAATCCAGTATAACCACAGATTCTATTTTTGTCTTTGCATTCATAACATGGCTTATAATACCGTTATAAGACGTGTTGCAAAAATAATACGCAAAAAATAAATTAATCCAATCCATAGCCAAAAATATAACGCAAGCAACTAATCCGAGAGTATTAGCTAATTTTGCGCTTATTAAATACATTCATCTTAAAATCTGGAAGTAAAAAATAGATGCCAATCCGACAGTTCGCCTCACTTTTGGCGATCAAATCAAAGATCGTATAATTCCGTATAAATACATGGCATGGTTATAGAAACTGACCGATTAATGGGTTCAACGGTGTGCAACTTATAATCTATGGTTGCCATGGATGGAGACAAATATTTTCTAATATATCGCATAAAATATACAGCAGTAGTTGGAGTATATATATAAGCTATATAGGAGTTAAGCGCTCGAAGTTTCGTTTGTTGGGAAACAAGCGAAAGAACGTGATAAGAAAAATGGTACTCGGAATCCTGAAAATGCTCGGCAATAGAAATAAAATAAAAAATTAATTACAATCACAAACGCAATGTAATTATCGGTGAAATTAGTAATATAATTTTATTGATAAATTAAATTTTTTTTTTGCTCGTTGGTTAGAGAAAAATGATGAACTTAGAAATTTAGTCGCTTTTTATTTAATAGAACTAAACGTCTTGTTTTGTGTTTGATTTCAATTTTAGCTCATTTAAAAGAATATCATTAATAATTTGAAATAATCTAAGAAAAATTTGAATCGATTTTAGCCGAAAATATGTTAACTATTGTTTATTCGCGTATTTTCCTATAAATTATTTATTATGCCTCAAATCTGCTTATAAAAAATACTATTTCCATGTAGTACTTGCACTTCAAATTTTTTATTAAATAAATAATTATTATTTGATGATAAAGTTTAGTATTATGTTCATTATTTTGAAATCTTTTATCTCATTATATAACCTTTAATAGAATATATAATTCTTAAATTTAATACTTTTAAAATCATCCAAAGTTAGTCTTATAAGCTCAATGAAATAAATTAGTCTTGAAAAGCATTGCTGGATTTCTCATTGGACAAAATTTAATTAATATTCAAAAACATATCAAGTTTTGCCATGCATTAGTCTTAAGCACATTGCGATTGATTTTGTTTCTTTTAGTATACACGGAAAAAATAAGAAATAGTTTTTCGGGCAAAAATGTATATTTTTGGGATTTAGTTTGTTCAACTTTTTTTTTGGTGAAATTTACCAAATTTAAAAACAAACATTTATCTCATCTAACTTTACAGTAAATAAAACATAAGTTTAAAAGTAAATTTGTAAAATTTAATAGATTACTGCTATACGTTGAAAGTGAGATCTTTGATAGCAAAATTTATAATTGCAAAATAATAACAATTTTTCTAATTTAAAGCTTTATTTTTTTACAATAACACGTCTATTTTCCTTCGCGTTTAAAAACCAAAAATTCTAGATGTTTCCACCTCTTATTAGCTTTTCGTACCGAAAAACCCTTCCGCTAACATAAGTATTGAATAACATTACAATCCAAAGACATATTATTATTTGATACATATACCGGTATATATATATATATATTACGTTTGCGAAACACAAACACGAAGTGATTGATTTTTTTCAAGCAATATAATCACGTAAGTGTTCATCAATGTTAAGATCAATTATACGGGTTGTCTAATAAGATAATTTTCTATATATAGTTTCCACAAGACCTAACTATTCATCTATTATAACTCAACATAATTAATTTTTTTGACGTCAAAAGAATAAGAAAGAAAATATGAGGCAATATCTGTGATAATAACTTAAGCTTAGTTTTCAACAAAAAAAACTTATAATAAAAGTTTTGTCGTAAAAAAATTTAATAAATTTAATGGTTAGAAGATAAAAATTTTTATTATCGAATTTTTACTATACTTTAGACAATATATATATATATTCTGTTCGTGGTTTTAAGGCTATGTTTAATCTACAGTAAAATGTGTGCCCAAAATTTTATTCGTTTTATATTTTATTGGACACAATGCCAACAAAAAAAATCATTATACATTTCATTATCCATGTAGTGGTTTCAAAAATATTAGTTAATAGATAAATAACGATAACACTGTATTTGTTTGGGCCATCTAATGCGACCAATTAATACCATACATAATGCTAAGTTTACTATACAAAAATTTTGCATATCAATCTGGGTAATAATAAACAGGTTTTATTGTATTTTTCCAAAAAAAAAATAATTCACTTACAGTATTACGTTTAACATTTGCTCCGAAATATAAATAGTATTTGCAAAAACATGTCAACTTTCGAACTCAATTGTAATCAAACATTCAATAAAACAAAATGTTTTTTGCTTCTCTAATTTAATGGACTTCGGGAGAAGAATAAAGCGCATCACTGATAATAAGCGAAGAATTCCAGTATTAAAGGAAAGTGACATTTAAGGGGAGTTGATGTGTGCGATAATAAAATCATTACTATTATGTTATTTGAAAAATGCGACTAAAATTATATTAACAAACGAGCAAAACTGCGAGTATATATATTTTAGGGTGTAATCAACTTGAAGGACCAAAACATAGGAAAAACGCTTTTAAAATGTATTAATCAATGGAACGAGTGCGAGAGTGGATGTTTTTATTCTAGCAATACATTTAATAAGATGCTTGTCATTGTGACTACCATTGTATTTGCGTCTTCCACTGACATCATCAAAAGATAATGCTAATGGATTCAATAGAGAGCATATCTCTCAATCAAATAAAAACAAAGACAATGGAAAACGACAGATAAAAAGCTGAATGAATATGAGTCACAATACGGATGGGAAAAAATAGGCATTTATTCTATGGTACAAACGAAAAAAAAACAACGCGTACATTAATCTATATTAAGTAACAAAAGTAAAGTAAAGTGTGAATCGAATGCATTGTAAATATAATAGAGTGAAAGAGCAAACAAATATAGTCACACCCCAGCAGAAAAAAAGTAGTATGCATTGTGTTCTCGTTTTTTAAATAATTATTATATAGATCCGGAGCGCACGACTTGAAAAAAATAACAAAATAATAGATGAATAAAAGTTTTTTGTTTAGTGTCGAAGGGAGGAGAAACGCTTTCGCTGATGTTTGCATTGAAAAATTTGAAGACACTTGCTCTTCACTATAGATATTCGCTTTTTCTCGATGCGCGCCTAACATATTATGCTAATTGGAAAAAAGTTGGGGACAAAAATGTTTTCCAGTCACACCCAATAAAATGCTACCTTTTATGGAAATTATATATGTGTTTTCTCGCTCTCATTTATTTTATACGTTAATAGATTTTTATTTCAAATAATGTAGGAAAAAAATTCTTAGTTAAAAATTGAATGCACTTACGTTACCAAAAAGTAAGCATTTTTTTCTCCAAAAAGTTTTCGAGTAATGAAATTTTATCCCGAATAGAAGAGCACACACACACACACGCAAAATAGATTGTATATATAATTAATTTATTTTAGTTTTAAAGCAAAAGAAAAGAGAAAGAGAGAAAGTCAAAAAAATAATCTCTTCTTTCCTCAGAGGATGAATAAATTTGTGTTAAACAATATGTGTGCTCGCAAACACACACCCAAAGGATTATTTATTAATATTAATGAATGCGAACAGAGCTTAGGAATTTTCTTCGCCACTCTCTCGTACACGTTTTTTACGCTCTCCTTTTTAAGATAATAATTTCTTATTCATTAAATAAGATGCGTCTCAAACAAAAAAAAATAATTTTAATAAGAGATTGGCTTTGAATATTCTAATAGACAGCAAGCACTTCAGTTTTCGGAGCACTAGTTTGAATACGATTGCAAACTCATTTTTATTACACGAATATTTTACCTCATAATTTGCTATGGAATTGCAATTCGTATTAAAATAATATACAATTTGACTAAAAGATGATTAAGTGGGCGCACATACGAATAAACTCAAATCGACGCGCAAAGTTAAGAATTGGATAAGAATAACGCAACATAGATGTACTCCATTTACCATTAATTGTCAGTTCAATGAATATGCAAATTATTTGGCTAATTATAACTTTTCTTAAATACGGTGGAAAATAATAAGTAAAAAAACCAGAAAAATACAATACAATAGTTGAGCGCATATTTGCATAGAAATTGCGTGCGCGACAGTTGATGGTAAGAAAAGATTAACCTACTTTACCAATTGATAAATGAATGCGATAAAAAAAGAAAAGCGCGCTCTTAATTACCGTAAACTTTTTTAAACATTTAAATTGTCATAAAAAATTTATTCATTATTTTCGCGGCATCGAAATGGAAGATAAGAGTTGATTATTGCTTACATTGTTGTATTGTATTTACCGCCGATTAATATGAGGTGATATTTATTTAACCGGTCGCGCAATATATATAAAAGCTTTATATTTCCCCAATGAATTGTTTTGAATCGCAAGCGAAATAAAAGGTTAAACATTTCACTTACATTTGGCGGTGTATTACGTGATTTAAACGATGCTTTTGGAAGTTTGTGTGTTGACAATGACGTACAACGACTGGTGATAACCACCGGAAAGTTTTGCGTTGCTTTCAAAAAATTAGTTTTTAGGATTTTGTTTCTTTCGTTATCTTGTTTCACGATTAATACTCAAGTAATAACTCAGTTCAGAAATAGTATCATAATAAAACTGAAACCAAAATTTTCAAATCCAAAGTTTTTTTAATATTTTCTTAAAAGATTTTCGAACAGATTTTTGTTACCAAAAATAATAATAATAATATTACGGTTGACGCGTAAAACTGGATTGAGTGTCAATGAAAAGAAAAAGTTGTTACCGAATCAATATTTGCACAAACGACTAGTGAGTGACAATGTGACAGACAGTACGTGTGTGTGCGTATGTGTGCGTGTGTTTTGCTGTGTGACTGAGTTTTATGCAGAAAACAGATTTAAATTGAAGAGAGTGAGCGTCCAAACTCTTTATTTATTTAATCGCTGGATTCAATCAAAAACCCGTACGTATATAATAATGCTGACACCAGGAAAGTGAGACGCAAAAAACGAGAAAATTAGTTTGTTTTAAGCGTTTACCGTTGAGAATCAAATATTTAAGGGGGAAATGGATGGGAGAGCGCAAGACTCTCCTCACCGCTACAGTATATGATCAAACAGTGGGTATTATCGAAATCGATGTCTGTTTTGTGTTTAGAGTCAGTTAATCACTAGAATCGTTTCGAACTGAACACGCATTTATATTATACGGCCACCAGTTAAGCATAGCTCTAGATTGTCGGTGAGCCGTGAAAATTCAAAGTTTCCCGTACTATACTGACACGTTAATCCTTTAATTAATCCGCTGTTTAGCGATGAACGATAAATAGTGGGAAAAACGTGATAAACAATGCGTATACCGTATATAGCTATGAGAGTTAACGGTTCAATCATAGCGTATATTATTTATATCGGTATTGTTTCGTTCGATGCGACGTTAATATGTTGAAAATCAATCATTTCGGTTATCATACCGAATAGATTCACATTTTAATTTTGAGTTTACAATATTAAAAACAATAAAAACTATATTCTTTAATAATTAAGTGTCACATATGCTGACGATGTTAACGGAGATGCTATAAACTCAAAATAGCATTTGCGCGCACTTTTCATTAAATAAAACAAACATTTCATATATTTAATAAAACTCAATCGATTTAAAGCGAACATGTTGACCATCGATATATATATATAACATAGTTCATAAATAATTAATAAAATGTACGAGAATTAGAAAATAAAACAGCCATTACTAAAATTATAAAGTGAGGCATAACTTGAAACGAACTTTGAGTGAGATTAGCTGTCATCGAAAACAGTTCATTTGTCCATTGGAATGCCTTCATTAATGCATTGTATTTGCGTTATTTATTGAAAGTTAGGCTTTCTGTTCCATAATTTTATTTTATTCGTAAACAACAAATAATTAGCTATACTATCAATAATTAATCTAAAAACGCAAAATAATTTAATTTTTACATTCAATTCGATTTAGAATTGACATTCAATTTCCAGCTTTAAGTCTACAGTACGCGAAGAAAATATAAATAAACATTTGAATTAAGTTTATTATCGTTAGGATAAATACGAGAAAAATTATTTAAATCATAGATTAAACCGATATAATATTTATTCTTGCATTATATTCACCCAAAAGACCTAAAGAGATTATTTTTCAATAAAAATATGTCCGCTCGTCTGAGGTCATCATTCACTGTCAATATGGCATAAAAAACTTGACAGCAATTCATTTCGAGAGTCGAGTCAAATAATAGATTGCCCCCAAAAAAAATATGACAGAGTTTTTAAGTCGTGGAAGAGAGGAAATAAAGTATAAAAAAAGAGGTTCAAAGGCGAGTGCGATATAAATATAGAATTTAAGCCTTTAAAAATTGATTTCTCAATACTTGGTTGCTCTGAAATAAAACAACTTCTTGTCGTTGATATTTGATGTGATTTTTTGGCGAGATTCCTTTTTTTGTGTGTGCGTCTTCCCGAACAAAAGTAATTGTGATTTGAACGTATGACATGTCTTAAATGTTCGGATATATAGAAATAGCTATATATGTATTTATGTGTTAGTTTTATGTGTTACATCAGTTCTGTAACTTTGTAGTGATAAATGTCAACATAAATCCATCTTTAATGTCATAGTATTTGGCGAACGAACGTTAGTTTTTATGGCCCAATAAAATCTTTGTCAAATAATTTTGATGTTTTATAGATTTTTGACAATAATTTTTATTCTATTTTTTTATTTACGTGTGTGTCTGTGTGTGCTTTGAAATTTATATCAAAAAACATAATGCTATATCCGATAGTTTTTTTCACTAATTTTTACTTTTTTCCATTTTTTAATGCATTTTTAGCTCACTTTGTAAAAGGCGAGCTATTGGATTTGCAATGTCCGTCTGTGACTGTGTAGACTTTTTAGCTCAATTTGTAAAAGTCAGCTATTGAATTTGACATGTCTGTCTGTCTGTGGACAGTCTTATGTTAATTAAGGGATTTTGATCTTTACTCTAATAAAGGGATTTTACCAATTTCTTAAGTTGATAAAGGAATTTTGACCTATTTCTTATGCTAATAAAGGGATTTTAAGGCCAAAAAAATAAATATTAGGGTCAAAAATGGCCATAAATACGTGAAATTAGGTAGAATAGGCGAAATTACACAAAAGGCCAAAATTTAGGTTAAAATGTGAGTGGCATATGCCGTTATTTTGCTTAAAAGTAGTGCCTATACGGCTTATTTGAGTTTTTTAAAATTTTAGAATCTGTCGTTATCTGTCTCTATCTGTTGTTATCTGTCATCTGTCGCTAACTTTTGTAATATGTATTTATCTGTCACTATCCATCGCTAACTCGTTAATTGTTGACACTTCTGTAATTGTGTGTGCGCATGCGAAAAATTTAACGAAAATCCGTTTTAAGGAAATTTTTTAATGACCATATAAGAGGTCATGCATATCCTGTCCATGCCTTAATTTTATATATGTTGTAAAGATTTTATGTGTGTTCTCGTGTTGAATAAAAGTTGTTATTAGCAATATTTTACAAAATCTAATTAAAATTCATATTTTCTTTTGTTATCTACGATGATGCATAAGATATCTGAGTTAACATTTGTATCAAAGTGAGCGCATTACTAATGTTCATTCTTGTTTTAAAAATACGATTTCCTAACTATTCAATAATAGTTAATAAACACTTAATTAAGACGATTATAGTTATCTGCTTACTATTTGGCACATTTATTGCGCAAAAAGAGCTAAGGATTAATATTTTGCCGGCAAAACCAAAATCAATACTGTAACTGTGTATCATAATAAAACAGACTAAACTTAATTAATAGGGAAGTGATCCACATTGAGGCGAATAAATTTTATATAATAGTTAATTAGAAAATTTTATGAACACTAATTTAATTATATTTTAGTGGTTTTTAGAGCACTAAACTTAACTCAGGCTAACAGTCCTTTTAGTTTAATCACCATTAATATTATATCATCAAAAATTGAAGACAAAAAAATCAGGTTACGGTATGGCTTATTTTTACGAATATTTACGCATGAAATGGATTGTTGGCGCAATTGTTTGATTTGCGACAATTGAGTACACTTTGGCTAATAATTTATTTACGAACAAATGCTAATATAAGATTTTTGTGAGATAAATTTAAGAATATAAACTAATTTAAGATCTATAGTTAGCTAAAATTACATTGAGTCTAATAAATAAAACTATAACTATTTACAAATTATATGTACGGATACATAATTTAAAGTAGTTATTCAAGTGATTCGTTTACTAGACTATATAAATTTAGAGTGATTTTTGAGTGAAAAAATTCTGTTGGTGTTGTAAAAACATTACACGTATTCTATATTAAAGCGAATTGTATTTATAAGAAGAATATATTCTGCTATGACATACTGCTAATTAAATTAAATAAAGCGATAATAAATTAATAATAGCAATATTGTCAAACAAAATATCTCAATTCGAAACAAAACAACTAAAGATAAAATATATAACTCATTCTTATACAATGTTACTACAATACGAGAGTAATAAACTTAATCCAATCTTAGGGTCATCGTAAATATCAATAATCACAATCGGCAAACATATATATAAGTTTATGAAACCTTATTTTTATGTTCTCATATTATTTACGACATAATTGGCGGCATTATTAATTTAAAGAAACAAAAATATTAAGCTAAACCCAATAAAATTAGATTTAGCTCACACATCGGTGGAAAATATGAAAATAAATTCTTTATAATTGGATTCTCAACGTCAAAGACTACTTTTTCGTTCGTAAATTTATTCTCAATAAAAAGCTATTTTTATTGTTTATGCGAAACTCATTTTTTTTGTTGTTCGCTACTAAATACTGTATATGCCTTAAAACTCTAATCAATTTAAAAAGTAGTGCACACACACATTGAGAGACATGGGAATAAAAGTCAGTGAACGAAGATAAAAATCAGCACATATTGGCATAATATTCTATTGTGATGATAGTGGTGTAGTCGCGCGGAGACATTATAGTTTTGGGGTGACAGTGATGGATAACGATTGTGATTCACCGGCAAACTTTCTCTTGCTGTACAAACGGCTGATTTCATGGCAAGCGTAGACAAAACACACACAACAGTCTATTGTTAAAGCACTATAATTTCATTAATGGATGTCTCAATATTAACATCTAATTTAATTTGACGAGTAATGGTGCGCGAAATAGTATAAAATTGGCGTCCATTTAGAAATTATGTAAATGTTTGTCGAAGGAAATTAAATGATGAAATGTTTAATAAGTTTTTTTTGTTTTTTTTTTTTGGTTCTAATAAAATGTTTTATTTAGTTTTTTTTGGTGATAATACTGGTTTATTTTAAACTTTTTAAAATTTTTTTATTTTTATCTACTTTTTACAAAAAAAAGTCAAGTTTATGCAATTAACAATGTCTGTCAGTCTGTCTATGTGTCCCAAATGGTCTTAAACACAACTTGAAAGGTTTTATAAGACAAAATAACAAATGTTAAAATTGAGAGACACATATGGTTCTTGTTTATATAAATGTTACAGTAGGATATTCAGTTCTTCAAATTAATTTTTAATAAAAATTTTGAGTAAAAGAGTAATAATAGGAAGACAACGAACTGCGATATTACGCAAACTTTATTAATATCAATGAAAAAACTAATATAAAACTTTTGTCATTTAAAAGTCATTTATATTTTGGATATCATTGGATATATTGTAGTTTGTTTTATTCTATTCTAAAGTTTAATTTAAATAAATTGAATTTCTTTCGTATTTCGCATTCATAATTTATAATAAAACTAATAAAAAACCATTTTAAATAATGAATAGTTTGCATATAGACACTACTGGGTGTGCATTAGGCAGTTTGTTTACAGGCAACTTGAGCTTATTCATTATTTGAGAAAAGTCAAATTTGACATAATTGGGCGAAATTCAGGATCTTTATTTTAAATTGAAAATTCGTTTTTATACCAAATTACACTCTACATTTGTGACTTAAAAGTTCAATGATAGAAATAATATTAAACCTTTAAATATTTCTGTCGAGTGAAAAAGCAATTGTTTATCAAACCAGGCGAGTAACACCATTAATTCTGCGTTATAATTTCAAAAAAATATGAGTTTATAATTTTTAAAGCAAGTTTTTAAAAGTGTATTATCATTACACTTTTTTTATTAAGAAATAATTATTTTCAATGATTTTATTCTTAAGAAATGATCTCATCAATATGCTCATGAATGCATTAACAGTAAATTTACCAAGAACCATTAAAAAACCTGTAGAATTACAGATTTAATAGATTTATTAGTCTAATAAAAGCATGAACTCTTTTATGGAGCAAGCTAGAGACTCGGGGCAATATTTACCGAAAATTATTACAAACTTATCAACACCGCATCTGCTTTTATCCGCTTATCCGGTACAATAATAAGCACACGTTTATACACAATTATTGCCGTAAACATAAGTTTAAAATAAAACCTAAGTGTGACGTCATATTTTATATGTAAAACAGGCTAACTTTTTGACGTCACACTTACCGTAAGCTACAGATCGTTCAGCATTTGTGTATCGCAAGCTATTGTATGATTATAATACTATACTGCAGTTATCTGTTGAAAGGGTACTCTTAAATCAAATTAGAGCTCAGCGTAATGAGAGTAAACATTTTAGCCTATTATAATGAACGCGGTTTTTTTAAAAAGTAACTATTAAACAAAAACTACGTCA
>JAQIXJ010003724.1:0-12143 GCA_034700185.1 Phthiracarus laevigatus | reverse complement strand
TCTGGTAAAAATATGTAAAAATCTAAACGGGATGTTCCGTTTTTAAAGTAACATTACCGGAAAATATGACCAAAATAAGGTAAAAATAGGAAAAATTCTTGGCGGCGTTTTCCGAAATTAAAAGTAAAAACCTGATCTCTAGTAAAAGTTATATAAAATAAAGGAAGCGAATAAACGAAGTGAGTGAGCGACCATAAAATTACTGAAAACAACTTTACAAAGTCAGATATTATGACCGTATCGATCATGTTTTATTTATAGCCGCAACTAACCGGTAATAACTGTCAGTTGAGCAATACATTATTTTATAACATTTTATATTACCTTTAGGACTGGCTAAGGGCGCCATTTGCCTAAAAAATATAACTGGTATTAGAGCTGTTAATGCTTTGTTTTGTTTTAATCGTTGTGAGCTAAAGTCGATTTTATTTTTCTATTGTTTCGGTGAAGCAATATTTATTGCAATGCCTTTGTTCAATTTTTAATAAAAGAACAGGCTTTCGTCACCCAAATTCATATGTGACTTATTTTCGTCATTATTTAGTAATAATTTTATAAAACATTATTTTGCATTCATTCGGTTCACGTGAAATTAAGAATAATTTTGAAATAAATCACTAAAAATTATTACTGTTGTGAGTAACGAAACGCATTACAGAGTTCATTGCCATTGAAAGAGGTGTATACAATAGTGATTGTAACGTGCGTTTCACTACAGTACACTTCGAATTGAATACGCGATTGAGATTAATGCTCGTTAATGCGAATTATGGAATTCAATACATTTTCAATCAAGTAATACTGGATTAGAGATTCAGGATAACAGGATTAGAGAGAAAATAATTGATTGTAAGTAGTCTTGTTTCGCTTTTTGTAAAGAAAAAGTAAAAGTTATGAAATTTCGACTTTTATTTTTGGTTGAAGTAAAAGTAAAATACAACCTAAATGAAAACAATTGTTATAACCGAAAGTAAAATACAATTGCAATGAAAAATATTCTCAAAAGTAAAAACAAAATACAATTGAAATCAATTTGTCAAAAGTAAAAGTAAAATGCAAATTATTTGAATTTTACTTATAAAAATTGCATTAAAAAACGAAATAAAAAAGCAAAAGTAAAATGAATATTTCAATTTCACTTTTGCTTGAAGTAATAGTCAAATACAAGCAAAATTAAAAATTCTAATAATAACTTTAGAATAGTAACCAATTCGTTTTTAAATGGTCTAAGTAATCGTTAATTAAGGACTTCATTTTCAAGGCTTTAGTTGTATGTTAAAAATTATAGAGCATACCTACACTTACACCTAATCAACTAATTACACATTATACGCTTACACCTCAATCGAACAATAGGTAGTTGTGGTTAGCTCTTTAAAATATGTCTCCAAATGCTTTTAATATGTGTTATGTGCGATTACCAACCATTGGCCAAACAGTTGGTGTCGAACGTACACTAATTATAATCTGTTTTACTTCACACGTAATTATAATCGCTTTTACTGAAACCCCTTTTAATAATAAACAATTTATTGATTGAATTGTTATAGTATTTATTGCATCAAATATCAAACGTGTTAATCATACAAAACATAAATTGGAATCACATAAGAGTGATTTAATATTACATAAGTAAAATGAGTTGATTTTTTAAGATTTCAAACTTTTTAACTAGTTCTGCCCTTTATATATGTTCAATATGTTCAACTTTTTATTCATTTAGTAATTATTATAGTTGGGAAAATTTCACTTTTCATCAACAGAGGCAGAAAGTCCCTGCGAAAGTTGACATTTAGAAAGTTTCGCCGGAAGAAAACATTGTTTTCTCGCATTGTTTATGCGTTAACGGTAAATAAACGTTTTTTATAACTATTAATTGATGTTTAATTAATTATTAATCAAATTTTGTGGATTTACTCTTTTGATTTAAGTTTAAATCAACAATTTACAACAATAAATGTCAAATTATTGTAAAAGTAAGTAACAAATAATCAGTATTTGAAAACGATATGTTATTTAAATTGTTTTGATACATGAGGTGTTTTCAAATAATGGAAAGAAGACGTATATTATTATAACATTATTCAAATGAATAAATAAAGTAATGTCGCGACAAATAAATATTGTTATGGCAGGTACAGGTATTTCATCAATACTGTGGTGCTTTAGTAATATTTTGAATTCACTCACAAATTAAAATAGTCATAAATTTGCTAACAATGAATGAATTAATAAATATTTTGAATTAATTAAATCAATTATGCATAATTAATATATATATATTATAAAATAAAGAAATGTTTTTAGTTAAGCTTCGCAAGAGTTGTGAGCGAGTCGGAATTAACAGCAACTCAGGTGAAGATATTACCAGCAAGACAGCTGTATTCGAAGCGAAGTATGCCGCCAAACAGTTCTCTGGTCACCCCCTGTTCCGTAGGCTTTCTTACAAAAAGTAAGTATTAATGGCATTCACATTATAACATTTATATAAATACTTTAAAGTTGTCTGTCTATGGCATTCCCGTAGATAAATGCAAAACTGGAGAATATCTCCAATAGTCAAGCCCATTGTCAGCCATTTGAAGACGACGCGAACACGAGAGGCCACTCAATTAATAATCCGGATATGGCGCACGAATTTGATGAGTGAACTTCGCGAACCGTCTCCACCCCGAAACGCTAACCGCGGCTCAACTCGCGTTTTTGCCGCATCACGCACACCATCGCCTTCTCCGCGTCCAAATTCGCCCGCTCCATGCTCACAGTCGCCAGTTCCCCCATCGCCACCACGTGCATCAACATTGCGTTAGAAATCTCCGCATTGTCCGCGCCCATCGACATCGTCATCGAAGCTTTAGGATAGTTTTCCAGATTTCTTTTACGTTGAAACCCGTGACCTGTCAATGACGGAATACACTTTTAAGAAGGTGCTCGAACAACTTGCGCAAGATCGACAAGTTGGGGACAAACGCCATGAGCTGTTTGAATGCCGTGGCGCATGTTTAAACGAAGATTGTGAAAGGCATAAGTGGGAATTCCATTATATTGGAATGCCATTAACATTTAACAATTTGGCTCGCGACATAGGAATGCCATTAATTTTAATATTGCCTTACTTTATTTAGTTTAAATGTTATTTTTTGGAAAGTCACACAAAGTATCGGTTTCAGTATTACTATCATTACTATCATCAGTTACATTAATTTCTGAATTCATTTCATCAGATGATTCCTCACTTTAATCCATGTTATTTGATTATAGAAGTTTTAAGTTTTGGTGAATAGCTACAAGCTCATTCACATATTCTTCTGTTAGTTGGTTTCTTCTCTTAGAGTGAATAATTTCTTGAGTTGAAAAACTCCCTTCGACAGTTGTATTTGATATTGGAACTGATAATACTCTAATAGCTATATTAGAAAATGATGCCATGTTTGATCCAGCTTTTACAGCAATCCACAATGATAAGCCGTCGATAAAGTGAGCTTCCAACATCCGCTTTTCCCCAGATAGTGCATGAAGTTTGCAGATAAAAGTGAGCTATTTACAAATTCAAATTTATTAAAGTGAAGATCAAAATCCCTTAATTAACGCAAGAGGGTGCACATACGGACAGACAGACGGACAATCTTACCCAAATCCATATATCTGACAAATTTGCAAAGTCAGATTAAAAATTTCCCTTTCTCAGAAACTTTCAATGGAAAGTTTCTCCTTCCCAACTATAGTAATCATTTATAATTTATAGTTTTTAGCTCACTTTGTAAGTCAGATATTGGATTTGACATGTCCGTAACTCTGTTTGTAGACGTTCAGCTTAAACGTCTCATAAAATTCAGCAAAAAAAAAACAAAACTAGGCAAAAACGTGTCAAAATGTGTCAAAACTGGCTTAATAAGGGGCAAAAGAGGGGTTAATTTGTTTCAAATATTACTAAAAATGGCGCTAATTTGGTCAAAACTGAAACAAAATCGGTTCAAAATGGTTAATATCTGGGCAAATATGAGTACATTTTGATGTCACGAATCTTAATAATTATACTAAAACACGTTATGACACGCACTTAATTGTGTCTATAACACAATTTTGATATTACCTCTTCGACTGCATAACTATGAATGATGAATAATATTGTTAACACTCACTTAAGTACTATTTCTAACAATGTTCTAAAGCACATAAAAATTTTTATCGAAACAATAATAATTAAAAGTTTTGCATATTTAAAAATATAAATCAATAATGTAAGCCAACAATAGATTTAAAGTCAAAGTGAGCGAATTGAACGAACTATAGACCGCTCAGACTAAATCTATAGTTTGTTACGCAAAGGCGTTACACTCGAGTGATTACTCGCAGCTATAACTTTCTATCTCTAACTTAACGCTAGTTTGTAGAACGTGTGTTCCAAACACGTGCTCTGGCTATCGTCCGACGGTAGTTAGAGGGCTATGGTGGTGTCCACCAGTTAGCAATTGCTAACAGATTTCTCACTAGGCTTTACGTAAAGCTATACCTTAGAGTTGGGTTCTGTCTTCTAACGTAATCCAAGTGATCGTCAACGAGGTTTCGATAGCACACGAAGTGAAGTTTTTTTAAATAAGTTTTATTAATAAGTAAAATAAATATACGATTATAAAAGTACAAAAATATGTATTAATGGTTATACGACACAAACTGAATTAAAATGATTATGAATCCGCGTTCTAAACGTTAATTCAAATATATTCTGAAATTATTTAAAATAATTGAAACTAAAATAAGTAATTATTCTGTCTGTGAAGGAGCACAACAAAACTGAGATCAATTTAGAGTCAAAATTATACTGAAGCAGTCAAGACTGACCGTTCGCGTTATATATGAGAAAATAATTAGTGATAGAGAGGTTGTGACTTCACAGAACAGGATGTAGTCGTCCCTCAGGGACGTCGAAAGGGTCGAAGAGCGCTGCCTCGTTCCACGAATTACTAATGTTTATTCTTGTTGCTTTTTTAAAATTTACATTTTAATATCTTTCTACCCGTAGAATCGCGCCTTACTCGCACGCGTGAATAAGCAATTTTCACGATTAAAAATGGGATATCTTACTCCCTCGCGCGAGTAAAGTGAAATTTTTGAAACTTATTACTTGCGCATTATCTTCAAAACTTTAAAAAGTGGTAAACCAACCGTAACTGATTAATCACGTGTCAGATTTGCTTAAGAGTATGATTTTTGTAATCTACTCTTCAAAATGTTTGATTTGATGTATATATCACCAATTGTTCCATCTGATCCAAGAGCGGGAACAGATGGAACAATTGGTAATATATACATCAAATCAAACATTTTGAAGAGCAGATTACAAAAATCATACTCTTAAGCAAATCGGAGACACGCTTCCTGAGCAATATATTAAAATTTACTAAATTTGTTAAACATGGTCATAGTTAATATTTAAAATTTTTTATTGCGCGAGTAATTTTTGAGATTTAAAATTTTATGCCTTACTCTCGCGCGCGAGTAAAACGAATTTAGGGGTAAAAATTCATCCATTTTCACGTTACTTACGCGCGCGAGTAAGGCGTGATTCTACGGTACTTGTTTTTACTTGTTGTGTATTACCCAGGGTTTCCCAGAGGGGGGCTGGAGGTGGGTTACCCCCCCAAGAATTCTCAAAAAGTTGAAAAGTAACATCTCTATCAAAGAAAAATTTTTTTTAATGCTTTTTTGACCGATGGCAGAAAAATTGTCGCTTAAATCCGAGTAGTTTGACCCCCCCTAAAATTTTTGAAAAGTCGGAAAGTAACCTCCCCCCAGACCAACACAGTCTGGGACACCCTGGTTATAGGCAATTGTAAAGTTTATACTTGTAAAATCACTTAACGGACATTCACAATATTTAAAAACAAGAGTGGAACACACATATGATGACATATTGGATAATGGATAGGGTTTACACTAATTGATTTATAGGGATCAGGAGTAATAGGGACAGACACACAGACAGAAATATCAATCATATAATGTCAAATTTTCAATATGCCATAAAAACGTAAAATTTAGCTCACGTTTGTATTAGTAATTAATTCAAAATGTGATGTGCAATGTTGGGCATTGGAATGGCAGTCGTTTGCCCGACAATAGGTGTGCGGGCAAATTAGGTCTTAAATTTTGGGTGATCTGGCTCCACTCACCAGCTAAAAACTAAATTAAATAATATAGTTTTCTTCCTTACAATAAATTATTTTAATTATTTTGCATTTCATTGGTGAAACACTAAATGTTATAATTTTTTTATTTATTTCAAAAAAATAACAAATATTTATAATGAATTTATACATTTTGTATGAAAAATGTATTGTCTGTTCAAAAAGTGGGCTCTTATTCTAATGCTAAATAGCGTATATTTACTTATACTTTTGATAATACAAACTCATTAAAAATCGAAAACATGTGTCCGTGTGTTTTGAATCAATTGTCAAATAGCAATGTAAAAATAGTAGAATATAAATATTCAATGCGGCTATCATTACAAGCATGTATATAATGTTAAACTAAATAACTTTATTTGTCAGAATTAACAATTTAATCATTATAATAAACTAATGAAATGATTTCTCTCTTCACGATAAATAAGCACGCGATACTATGCAATAGCATAATAGCATTTTAATAGTATACGTATACATAATTGCTAGAAATGGGTTCATTAAAATAAATACAATTACAAAATATTTAAACACGTAAAAACGGATCCGATTGAGTGTGAACGTAGTAATAAAACCAGTATTCAGTGTTATCATCATACTTTTTATATTTCTGTGTAATTATGGTTTTAACATCACTTAATATAAATAACAAAATTTGTTTTTCTGTTTGTCTGTCTGTTTGTAAAGTACTTTATAGACGCCTCCCTTGGGGGCTCTATCCCCTCGAAACCTAAATCATTGTATTCAGCTCGAAAAGAGGAGTACAAGTAGGAGGGCTGGAATCGAGGTGGTAGGACCTCTTCTTAAAATGGGGCTGGAAAAACTGTCTAACTAGCATTATTAGCACCCTTCCGTAACATCCACCATCTCGAAACCTATATCATTGAATTCAGCTTGAAAACTTGAGTGCAAGTAAAGGGGTATCGAGGTGGCCGGCAAACACTTAGAGGAGGGGAAATATTTTTAAAATGCCCTTCGACACCTATATCATTCAATTCAGCTCAAAAAACCGAAATTGCTCGAGGGTCATTCAAAGGGGTGGGTACCTAGGTTCAAGTACTGGTAGCATCAGTTATATGGGAAAAAGGACTTCTAAATCTTTTGAGTTGGTTAGACTCCTGATCCATTTTATCAAAACGTGAACCATATATGGTGGGCTTAATTTCTAGTACCTTAATAATATGCAGTAAACTGTAGCTAATAATCTCATATTGAATAGTGTGTTTCAACAGAAATATTAATATTTTTAAAAACTTTATTTTCCCATTAATGTTTTCGAATCAAATATGTAAATAAACTGAATTGAATAAAAGAAGAAAATTCAATTTACTGTTAAGTTAATAATTAATATTTTAATTAAAAATTTATTATGCGGCATATCGTACTGTTTGTTATGTTACATTAAATGCATATGAATATGTTAAAATAACAAAATTAAAATTAAAATACAAAAAAGTTTGGCAACAATATAAAACTAAAGACGCATTTATTGAGTTAAAATATTTAAATTCGGATCGAAATGAGCACGTTTTAAAAGTTTGTTTTTGTTATAATTTGTTGTGCATTTTGCTAAAACAATGGAATTAAACCAAATAAGTGATTTTAAACGGTTACTAAAATCAAAAGCGTTTAAATACATGAAACTCAACATTACATTCTCGTTTAAGTTTGTTTGCATTCTAATCATGTTTTATCAAATTATAAACTTCACAATCATTTACTTTTCGTATCCATTTCAAGTCAATTTAGAACTCAATAATAATCAAAATTTAGATTTTCCATCAATTAGATTATGTACTACTGTTAATTTTAAATGTCTATTCAACACCAATCGTCCATTTAAAACACGTTACCAGTTCATGACAAACATGCTTAAAGCAACTGAATTATCAAACTATTTTGATTGTAAAATTTATTTCAAAAATAACCAAATTATTGACTGCAAAAATATTTCCGAAATCGTGACCACGATTTTAATTCGACTTAAAGATATATGTTTCACTTACTTAAATATTAAAGAGGAACGTTCGAGTTTATTAGGCAGATCTGAAGCCATTGAATTCATTGCATTATCAGTAAATAAGTCAACAATTAAAAGCAATAGATGTTTTGTCAAAATGTAAGTTATTTTCATTAAATATATATATATACATATACGTGGTTTACATTTTATGATTTCGCAAACTTATAATCACAGCCAATCTATCAAAAGTGTAGAGAGGATCTCCCAACTGCCATAGGGGATCGGCCCCATTTTTTGTTTAGATTGAGAATTTTTTCTAAAATAGAGGACATTATTCTAAGCATTTTGGCTGAAGACGAATTTTGAAAAGTTTAACAGGGAGCGCTCAATAATTAAAAAACGTTTTAACTAAAATAATTAATTTCTTCTAAACGAATGAACTAACAAGATTGTTTTTTCATTAAAATTTAGATAAAATTAACTAACTTTTAATTTTAATTTTTATAAATTTTAAAAAAAATTATTTGATTTTTTTTTAATTTTTTAAACTTTTAAAAAATATTTAGTGAGTGTTCCCGAAGACGCAGCCACAATTAACAAAGGTAAATCTTGTAGCTCTTTAAGAGTAGATATTTATCAAAAAAACGTTTGTTCCAAAAAGTGAAGGGAAAGTTGTCAAATTTAACAAAAACATAAAGTCTAGTCAAATGTTAACTTAAATAAAACGTAGTAAGTAGTATGGTAATAACTCGGTCTAAAGCCTTTTGGGGCAACAAAATCCAAAATGTATTTTTATGTTAATATATCGATAAAACACATTGATTAATTGTTTAATGAATTTAATTAGGAAATTTAGTAATAATATGGTCATTAATTACGTCGAAAAATTCAAATTTCTAGAAAAATGAAAAAATTAAGTTTTATTTAATTTATGTGATTTGAAATAATTAAAACAAAAGAAGAAACATTTATTTGCAATAAAAAATTGGAAAATAATAATAACTTTATTTTGCTAAAAATATGAATTTTTCGACGTAATTAATGTCCATAATATTACAAATACTTCTAATTAAATCCATTAAACAATTAATCAATGTGTTTTATCTATAAATTAACATAAAAATCCATTTGGATTTTGTTGCGCCAAAAGGCTTTGAACCGAGTTCTAACCATACTACTTACTATCTTTTATTTAAGTTAAAATTTGTCTAGACTTTATGTTTTTGTCAATTTTGACAACTTTCCCTTCACTTTAAAAATCCTAACTTTTTTTGATAATTATCTATATAAATTTAGCTATCTATGTGACCCAATTTATGTCGTGAGTGACTTCTCTAACATTTTCTAAATTTATTTTGAAAATTTTGAACTTCAAAAAATTACCGAAATAATTTTTCTAAAATTTTTTAAAAATAATTTTTTTAATCAACTTTAAATAATTTAAATTATAGTGAAAAAATATTTTAAATATCTTAAAAGATTTCTGAGATAATTAATATTTTATCAAAAACATATTTTAATTTCTAGACCTCCTCCTATAAACCTATAAAAATTTTCAAAATTCGTTTTCAGCCAAAATGCATAGAAAAATGTTTTCTATCTAAAAAAATTACGATCTTGAGTTATTTTCAAATTTTCACGAAATTGTTATTACTTTGCCACAAACAAAACAATTACACGTTATTTATGCGCCAAAAAATATTGTTATTGTTTTTTATTGTCTAGAGTTTGCGCACATCAGTTTTTATCTTATACTTGTTTATCTAATACTTGTGACTTATTATATGTATAACAATTTTGATGTTACTTCGTCGACAGTTAAACTAAGAATGAATAATAATATCCTTAACACTTACTGAAGTACTATTTATAACAATGTTTTAAAGAACATAAACAATTTCATCATTGTGCCCATACTGCCGATTCTAATAGATTCTTGATTTTTATATATTTTGCTATCTCCCCTTTGTCTTTAAGTGTCCCCGCGTTGGCCAAAGCGCTTTCCTTAAATCTCGAAAATTATATATGAAATTTACATATTTAGCGATTATTAATATTTATATAAATTGTGAAAGTAGTGATTTTCCATGAGTGTCTATTTTCCACCCCCACTTTCCAACCTCATTTAACTCCGTTTTTTTAGAATAGTTGATTAATATAACTGTCAAAAGTAAATTTAAAACTTTTTTACGCCTTTTTATTAAGGATGTGCCAACTACCTCGAAATCCCTTACATTTACTTCTCTTCGATCTGAATCCTTAGATATAGGAGATGAGGGGGTGGGCGTTCAGGATTGGCCCTATATTGCTATTGAAACAGTTTTTCCTTCCCTATTTTTCCTTCCCACCATCTCAAAACCACCCGACGTGAACTACCCTCTTCAAGCTAAATCCAAAAATATAGGGGTTGAAAGGATGCAACCCCCAGCGGAGAAGCCTATAAAAGGGTATAACATACAGATAGACATCCGAACAAAAAACTTTAAACTTTTTAAAAATTTATTTTGACAAATTTATATATTTTTTTACAATACACAACAGTGTAACAATTCGAATGCATTGCGCAACGTTTCGCATATGCACTCTTAGTAGTTATCAGAAGATTTATGTAGATTTAAAATAAAATTTTTTAGCAAATAAAATAAAAATACAGTACAAAATATTAATTATTTTAACAGTATTTTAGTTAAATCACAAATAAACAGCACTATTACCTAAAAGTTGATGCCAAATTTATTAAACAGCTATCTATAGCTAAGACAGAGTTGTTTCTAATATTATAGCAAACTATTTGGTTTAAAATTTTACCATTTCTTATAAAATAGCAATACAGTCAAAAAATAAATGTTAAAATCATAGTTAAACTTAAATTTTGTTCCGAATAGTTTATCATGCAAAAATAATCAACTCTCCCGTAGAAAAAGATTTACTTTTTAGCTCACTTTGTAAAAGTCAGCTATTGGATTTGGGATGTCCGTCTGTGTGTCTGTCTGTAGACTTTTTTAAGATCACAAAAATTGACCAAAAATGAGCAAAAATGGGTAAAAACTGAGCCAAAACTTAGCCAAAATGTGTCAAAATTGGCTTAAATAGGGGAAAAAAGGGCTTAAATTGGGTTAAAAATTAATAAAAATATGGCTAATTTGGTAAAATCTGACATATAATTGGGTATAAAGTGGGTAATATCGGGGCAAATATGAGTAAAATTTGGTTTCACGCGTCTCACTAATTATACTAAAACACGTTATGACACGCGCCTAATTATGGCATATTGAAAATTTGACATTATGTTATCGGTTTGTATGTGCGTGTGGACAATCCACAAACAGGAGACTTTCTCAAACGTTTCTCTACCAATACGAATACTTCTCCTAAGCGTTTTCTAGATTCCACTTCAATATGCCATTTTTTGTGTGTTCCACTCTTGTTTTTTCTATAAGACCAGTTTTGATGTTACCTCGTCAAGAGCTAAACTAAGAATGAATAAAAATATCCTTTACACTCACTGAAGTACTATTTATAACAATGTTTTAAAATACATAAAAACTTTTATCGAAACAATAATAATTAATTTTGTTTATTTAAAAATAGAAATCAATTATGTAAGCCAACAATAGATTTTAAGTTAAAGTGAGCGCATTACTAATGTTCATTCTTGTTTAAATCTAATGTACGTTTTAAGATAATTCTGGATCGCAGAGCGCTTATACGTAGGCCATCGATTTTTATGCGTCCGCAATCTCATGTTGTGTAAGAATTGGTAAATTATTTCCACTTGCAAATTTTATTTATATTTTTTAAATTTAAAATGCCATTATATGATCGAAATTTGCGAGTGGCTTTGCGTATGTATATCAGACATGCAAAGGCTTATGCACCTTTTTCCCCTATTTTTCCCCCATTTCCTGAAATGATTGAAAGGAGAAAGCAATGAATTAAAAATGTATCAAATAAAATAATCAAATTATATATTTTGTTTGATACATTTTTAA
>JAQIXJ010003723.1:0-12146 GCA_034700185.1 Phthiracarus laevigatus | reverse complement strand
GCAGTTTAATAATAAGTTTTTATTTTTCATTTTAACTTCTACCTAAATCGATTCGATATTATTGTCTATTAAATTTTGGCATAATAGACTTAAAACGCTTTTTAACTCCAATTAAAACTCCTACACCTCTATTTTTTCTATTATATCTATAGATTAAATATTTATTAGATATCTTATTTTCAGAAATCATATCATCAAGCCATGTTTAAGGTAATAAATACATGTCGACATTAAGAATATCAAGGTTGTTATTTAATTGTAAAATTTAAGTGGCCTTTTCATCAATGGTTCATTCATTCAGCCGAAAGAAACTCCATCTGTAATATTGGTTGAAAACGAAATTGAGCGATTTCGAACAACTGCTGCACTAAACTTCAAGTTACGGTTTCTATCAGATATTATCGATGATAAATTAAAGATTATTTATCAAAACGTTCAATCCTTCGTAAGACATCATCTCGATATCTCAAGTGACATCAACTACATGGCAGCAGATTTTTTGCTTTTTGTCGATACCTGGACAAATCGTAATTTATTCTTGCCTGGATTCAACAATATTGAACAAACATTCTCAACAACAATTAAGCACGCTAATAGGTGCGCTGTATATTCTAAAACAAAGATCGACGTCTTAATTTCATATGAACGACTTGAAAACAACGGTTATTACGAATGTTTGGCTATAATGGCTAAAGGCGTGGCGATACTATTAAATTATTATTAAGAAAATAGCAGACCAAATAATCATTGATATTAATGCGTGCTTGGGAAAAAACAGATTGCCATAAAGTTCTATTAACTGGTGACATAAATATAGATGTTAAATCAAACTAAAGCATGAAAAAAAAAAATACTTACAGAAATATAATTTTGACTTAATGAATACCGGAGTTACAACATATGCCAACACAACAATCGACATTGTATTTTCTCGAAATATATCACTCAATGTTGATCCTTACGAATCATAGTTTTCATATCACAAAGCGCTAACATTCGAAATCTAATCTTAGAGTTATTATTTAATAAACAATTAGTGTAATCATGAAAAATTATGAAATTCTTTATATGTTTATTTAAAAAAACGTTTGAGTCAAAGTGAACACTTTATAATGTTCGTTCTTTTTTATTAAAACAAATAATGCTTTAGTAAAGAAAAGTATGATTTCTTAGCTTTATATCAATATATTAAACAAATTATTAAAAGTTAAAATAAAAATTTTATAAACAAAATTAAATTCTTAATTACATAAATTTTTGGGAAAATAAAAAAAATAAAACTATATACGATAAGATTTCACACATTGGGAGTCGATAACATGTCTTTTCCAAGTGTTCTTTGTCAATAAGTGGTCTGAACAGATAAATTGAAGTTTTACTAACTTCTTTAATGCGAGGCTTTTGAACACTATTGTTTATTTTAAACGAGATTTCTCTAATTTTAATTTCTGTAACCATATATTCAATGACTTCTTCGATAGCGCTCAATTCATTAAGGATTTTATTGACAGTTTCTTTAGCTAAGTCTTAACATTTATCATTATTTTTGTGCATAACTGGTAGAAATAATTTTCTTTTGCCAGTGAATACCATCGATTTACTATTTTTTCTTAAGTAATTCATCATTTATTAATATAGTTATCTTTAATGAGTTATTTTTATAATATGAGTTTTAAAAACTTAAATCAAAATATTGTGATTATATATTTCAGTTTAAAGTTATACTCTCGCCTATATTGTTGGAATAAGTTTATACTAAACAAAAATATTTCTTTTTTATTTTATCTCTGACTTCAACAATGTACGAATTAAACGTTATTTTAAAGGCCGGCAAATAAAATAGAATCTTTACAAGACATATATATGAAATATATTATAAACAAAATTTACACTGTCATAATATCTTACTTAGCAAAGTAAAATTCAATAAATTAATTTTTGCTGAATCTGTACAAATCCAAAATTAATAATAAACTGTTTACTATTTATATTTGTTATTTTTGTAAACTGATAGGTCATCACATGAATTATCATTAAATTGATATAGGTCTCTAAACTGAGTCTTTAGACAAAAGTTTTTAAAAAAATCTAAACTATCGTTTATGTACAAATCCAATTTTAGTAATAACGTACATGCTATCCATGTTTGATATTTTAAGAAATTATAGGCATCTATACTTATAGTCAAAAGACAAAAATTTTAAAAATTATAAAGTATCGTTTTTGTACAAATCAAATTTTAGTAATGACGTATATGCTATCCATGTTTGATATTTAAATATCTTATAGGTCTCTATAGTTTTAGTATTTAGACAAAATTTTTAAAAAATCTAAACTATCGTTTTTGTACAAATCCATTTTTAGTAATGACGTATATTCTATCCATGTTTGATACTCTACGTATTTATACAATATTATATATGTAGTAATTAGGCAAAATTTTTAAAAAATCTAAACTATCTTTTTTGTACAATTGCAATTTTTGTTTTGACACGTATGCTTTCCATGTTTAATACTCTACTCATTTATACATTATTATATAAATAGTAATTAGGCAAAACTTTTAAAAACTGTAAACTATCGTTTTTGTTTAATTGCAATTTTACTAATGATACATATGCTATCCATGTTTGAAACTATACTCAATTACACAGTATTAAATAGGTAGTAAATTAGTGGTCACACATATCCTGTCCATGTCTGATTTTTATATATGTTGTAAACGGGTTATATGTGTATGTGTGTACAAAAATTTACGAAAATCTATTATGGTTAATTTTTTTTGGTAGATGATTTATTAAAAAACGGTATCCTATCCATGCTTGCATTTTATATATAATGTGCAGCGCTTATAATTAAGATTTTAACTAAATATATATTTAAATATGTAAATCAAAGTGAGCGATTACTAATGTTCATTCTTTTTTAAACTTTTTTTCAACAAGTAAATGCGAGCTATTAGATTTGACATGTCAGTGACTCTGTGTGTCTGTAAACCTTTTCGTAGACTTTATTCAGTTTTTGATTTTTTCAATATTGTGATTTATTAAAATTTATTTGATTTTTTTCCATGCGATTTATTATAATTCTATAAACTATCGATCATAACTATTCACTTAAATTATGTTTGAATCAAAGTAATCGTTTTATAATGTTAGTTCTAGTTTTGAATACTATTTTATTAACAAATAATTTTTGTTTTTAATATGAAAAAATGTTTTAAATAGTTTTTTATTTACATTATGGTTTACATGTTCAAACTGTAAAGATAGTTATAATAAGTTTATGGAAATTATAGATTGAAGATAAAATAAAAGTTATGGATTAACATTCTCTAACAATTACTTTTTTGTTTAAAACATCCTTAAATGTTTAGCTTAGTGCGAAAAAAATTATATTTTATTTTTTGAAGGAGAATCGCTGTCTTATTATTAGAAAATGCACTCATTTTTGGAGAGATATTTGAATGATCTCATAGCATGTAATCTTGGTTATTATTTCGATTTAAATTATTTTTTTAAAAATCCTCTTGATAAACAATCACTTTATGTTTATTAAATATTAACATCCAAGAAAAAATAAAAATTTTCGACAAATCTATTTTCTCTCCATAATTTAACTTTAATTATTATAATTTATCATAAGTGAACTTTATAATTTTTTATTAAGTAATTATGTTGGGGATGAATTTATTTTTCGACCATAAAGTAAAAATTAATCCTTTAAAAGATAGTTACGACGAATAGATTATGGTGATTCCGATTAACATATAAATGGCATTTTAATGAATGAAAATTGAATTAATCATGCAATTTAAAATAATCCTTTTACAAACACGCTTATCTTACAAGTTTTACAAAAACAATCGCTGAACAAACAGCTATAAAAGATATTAAAAATAAAAATAAAATTTAATTAAAATAATTAAATCAGAGTTAAAAGAAAACTAAAACAGGATTGCATAACAAATAATATAATTGTGTTATAAAAAATATAATAAATGACCACTTGTACATCCAAAAATATATAATTAATTATTATTTGTAAATATTGATAAAAATTATTAATATCATTCGCAGTTTTTAACAAACTATTTATATAATATTGTTGTTTAAGAACACTAAGAACTAAAATATTTAAATAAAATCATTTAACAGTTATATTATTTATCGCAGTCAACATTGTAAGCATATACTCATTAAAAGTTATTAATATAATATAAATATTTTGTAGAAAATTCTATTAAGGAGCGTAATAATCTTTCTTAATTTTAATATTTTTGTCTATTCCATAACAATGCAAATGATTATATATTCAGACACTTAAAAAACCTAATAATAAACCCAAAATAAATTAAAATCTTTATTGTAGACAAATAAATTTTTTATTTTAAAAATACACGTCTGAACTTATTTGTGAATATTGATGATTAACTTAAATCTTAATTTTTTTAAAAACTTTCAAAAAGCTTTATCTTTACTAAAATTATAATTTCATGTTATAAATCCTTTTCAAGAATTTTGGATTAAAATTAAAAATACAATGCTAAAATCTCTCTTTTATCAACTAATATTATATATTTATTAAAGAAAATTATAACAAAAATATTACAAAAGCATTACATAACTTCCCAATAAATATTAAAAATGCAATTTATTTGACATGATAAATCATAAATGTTTTAATTTTACAGATCTTAAACTTTAATTGAAACAAATTTAATTTAACCATTTTTTTAAATTACAATAATCATATTCGACTGTACGATTGAACGCTTAAATATTTTCCAATTTATGACTGTAGTTGTTATTGATTGTGTTTTTCTTAAAATACACACAATGTTTTTAACAAGTTTAGTAGTTTGTTAGATTTTATTTTAAACAACAAACTCGATAGATTATTCATATGATATGATTTATGTCAATAAATAATATTTTATAATATGTAAATAAAGTTATATAATTTTTTAAATAAAATTCTACCAATATTTTCATTATTATCTTTATTAATACTATATAAATAAAAAAAATTATTTTTTATTATAAATTTAGATCTATGTGATTAACTTAAGGCACATATTTTAACACATTTGCAATTATATTTTTTTATTACAATTAATTTAATGTCCAATTTCAATTTAATTTAAAAAATGAGTTGACTTGTTTATTTATTGTTCTTAATCCAAAACTATTAAAGTATTCTATTTTGTCATTAAATAGAAAGTAAGTTGCAAACCAATGTTTACTAGGGAGTGATAGATTTCTATCAGTATTTATAATGAAAAACAATGTATTTTATTTTTTTATCTGACTTTTTAGACAGATATATGGATTTGACTTTGTCCATCTGTCTGTCTGTCTGTCTTTCTGTCCGTCCGCACTCTTATTCTAATTAAGGGATTTTGATCTTTACTTTAATAAAGGGATTTCATCATTTTCTTATTCTAATTAAGGGATTTAACCAATTTCTTTTTTAATTATGTGATTCACCAATTTCTTAATCTAATTAAGGAGGCTTGAGTTATTTACGTATGTTTGAAATTAAAATTAGTAGAATTTCAAACTGAATTATATGTTAGAAACGTGCTTATAGAACATATATGTTATTTATTTCCAAAAGTGTATAATCTTATTCTGAGTTACTTTTGTGGCTGTAGACGAAGACAAACTGAGCACTGAAAATAATATCCAATCAGTTGTTTGTGCTAAATTTGCAGACTATAATGATATAGATCTTCACGAGATTGTAATAAGCAAATCGATTGATGCGCCATGCCGTATTTGTATTTTGATGGCAATGCAGTAAAGAAATTCCAAAGAACATAATGAAACAACAAACCCAATCGTTAAAGTCTATCCAAAATACATCAGGCGAAAAGGGATTAACTGTCTAATTAAAAGTAGTAAAATAAATAATTCATAGGTTGTTCGTTATAACAGCTATTTTTTGCTAAATATCAGTTATAAGTTATCAAAAAGACCAAACAAACTGTAAATAAATTAATTAAGTGTGAAGGCTATTTACAGATTTTAATAATCCTTATATTTTTTGGCTTATGTCTTCCAAACCTAAAATTTTAAGTTTATTAAAAAAAATTATTTTCAAAATGCAAATCAATTAAACTTATGTCTAATAATTGAATTTAATGTGTTATCAGGAATATTTGAATAATTTTTTTTTTAAAAATTAGTAGGTAATTACACTGTTTATTAATTTTTACAGTTTAGAAAATTTTATAAACTGTTTGAAATGCTTGATCAGACTTTCAGCTCATACCAGTCTCTCACACACAGTGGACATCGCCTTGTCAACGCAGAACTAATACTTTATTCACTCAATTTAAATAACAATTCGTAATTACGTTTAAAAATTGTTTAATAAGTACATATAACTGTGCACGATAATTAAATTAAAGTACTCTATCAAAAGTGTGCATTTGAAAATAAGCCTAGAATGTTCTGATCTTTAGATTATATAGTATGATCTAATGTTGGGTTAAACAATATGTAGGAATAGTGATTTAGTTAACTTATCAAACTAAAATAAACTACTCCTTTGTCAAAGGACGTTTACTAATCAAGTTTAACAATAGATAAAATAATTTGTATCAACTATTATAATAGTATAATCGTGGTTAACTGTTAGATTCGAAAGTTATGGTTCTATTTTTAAAATGACTATCTTCATGGAGAAGTGAGGAAAGATAACACATCGTTTGATCATTGCACTTACCTCCCACTTGGAATAATCGCGTCACTTGCGATTTACATAAAGTTTATTAAAATCAAACCGAGTTTGTGTGTTACCTACTAAAGGTATAAAAAGCGTATATATGTTATAGACATTAAATTATTATGCTAGAATAATTAAAAAACATCAATTAAATGATGTATTTGATTGAAATACTGTTATTATTTTTTGTAATTAAAATAAATTATAAAAAGTTTTATTATTATGTATTCATTTAAAAAAATTTGATAAAAAAATAAAATGCTAAATATATTTTTGTTATAAGAATAAATCGATGAAGAGTTTTATATTGATAATAAAATGAAACTAACTTAAATAATATATATACAAACGCATTTACGGTTTAAAACCATTGTCTGGTATTCGATGGAGTTTTATTTGCTGGTGTAAAATGAGTTTGTTGTTTAATTTAAGTTGTACCGTTTATGTTAACCAATTTATTCAAAAAGGTAGTTCGAATCTGTCGAAAAATTAGTTTGAGTGCGTGAAATGTCCAGTTATTGAAGTGAAAACTGCATAATTGTCCGAATGTGGTTATATAATTTCAAAAGCGTTGCTATCTGTTGTAAATCCTAAAAAACGTATTAATAAATATATTTTAACAATGATGATTTTGAACAATAAAAATAAACTAAATATTATTCAAAATTAAGTAATATAAAGTTTTTAAAGATATTTTCTCACCAAATAAATCAAATTCAACATAATTGAACACTGTATATTAAACTAAATTTTATTAGGTTAAACGCAAAAATTTAAAAAGTATGTAATGAATGCCAAAAAAACAATAAATTATAATGAATAACATTAAAAGTGGGTGATAATAAATATGATTTCGAGTTACCTCGCTGTTTTTTTACAAAATCCGTTGAGATAAAAAAATTTAAGTTTAATTATATTTCATTTGTATGAACGAAATTTCTAACCAATTTTATAGTCTTGCTATTTCGTTTATTTTACATAATTTTGAAATCTTGAATCAATCGATTACATCTATTTATATTTTTGTCTTAAAATACTTATATATCTTTAACATTTAAATTGTTTGCTTCCATGGTTCAAATAAGTAAGATAAATTTAATATTTGTTTAAAAAAACAAAAATAAACCACGACAAAAACAAAATTTTGTTTCAAAAATAAGTTTTTTATCATTTATTAATTATTAGTTTATAATAACAACTTTGAGCCACCTGTAATTTAGAATAAATATAATTTTTAATTATTTTAACAATTATTTGTACAAGGATACTTAAAAGATTGTTAGATGTTCTAATATATTAAAAATGGAATGAATTTGTTTGAAAAAATTAAATTTAACTGATAATTTTGTCACCACAGTATAACTGACATAAATGTTTTGTTAGTTAATGATATATCTTCAGATTGTTTCGAGCATGTCCACAGTTAATGGTTGTAAACGAAACTCCTCGGCGTTCTTATCTCGTAAAACCGATTGCAGATATCTTCCATTTCCAAGTGAAAGTGAACTGCGTTGTTGTGTTGTTATGATTTTTATTGCTAGCAATATTCACTGGCTCTTGAACCTAATTAAGTTTGTTTTATTCATTTTCCTTTGTCTCACATTCATTTTCTTTAACATAAACTTTGTAGTCTATGTATTACAAAGTGTTCCGATTTCGTGTTTATTGTTTTAATCACTGTCTGCTTTTCCTTTTTATTAAATGTACAATTGGGTGCTAAGTAAATATTTTGAAGTATTTAAGTAAATCGCTTGTCGCAGTTTTTCGAACCTCAAAAGCGGATAATGATGCATCATACTCTTTAACTTAATCTGAATGGTATAAATATAATCAAAATACACGAAAGTACGCGAACAAATGTTTCGGCAGAAATAAGATCTACAATTGCATTTCCTATTAAACCATTCTGGGAACTTTGATCAATTAATCGAATTTTCTTGTCGAATCCGCTGGCATAACATGCGTTCTTCCAAAAAAGTGTGTACCTGAAGTTGTTGAATAATTTCGAAAATGCTTTCCTTGTTTTTTCTAGTTAATTCAATGTCAATAATCTGTTATTATCTTTGAAATATTTTTGATAAAATGTTCAACGATTTTTTTTCGACATCTCAGAGTTGTTTTAGTATTCGAGTTATCAAACTTTAAATCATTGCATGAGTGACATATTATTGATTTTCGTTTTTTGATGATGTTCTTCAAGATGGTTTTCTTTGATGATAGCAGATTAATTTTTTATGTAAAAATGTCGAGCAGAATTTATATCTTAGTTTGCATCAGCTGTTTATGAGAATTGCATAATATAAGACACGGATTACTTTGTCAAATGATATTTTTCACAACTTTTTTATAAAATTAATACTAATGTAAGCGAGCAACGCAATTAGCGAAAGAACATTTAATTATTAAACTATCTATACAAAGACAGGACTTGTGACCCAATCCGCGACCATATAATAACAAAAACTAACTATACAATTGCAGGTATTATTACTGTTTCAGATACTAACTAAACTAACTATTCAAAGTGAGATAATATTAATGTTTCTATCTTTTTAAAAGTTATAAACTCTAAAATATTTATGAAACAAATGTTTAGATATTTATAATATTTTATCTAGTGTATGTATTGGTTTTGTTAAATTTTAATTATTTTTCATTACTTATGTTACATTATAAATTTAAATTATTTCTAAATAGTTTTTCAAATTATTTACAAGTTTTTTGAGTATTAAAGGTCCCATTATCTTCAAATAACATTCGATCACCACTTAATGATCAAAATAAATTTTGTCAAAGTATTCACTTAAAAAAAGTTATTTCATTTTGATCACTTACAAAATTGAATAAAATTGAAACTTAAAATAATGTTATTTACAAATTTACTGTTTTAAGTGAAAGAATTGTCATGAAATTTTCATAGTAAGATCAATTTTCTGACTTACGTTTTTTGAAAAGATATTTGTTTTAGCAGTTAAATTATTTAAATCTATAATAATTAAACTTAATTTAACTAAAAATAAACTAATAAAACCAATTAGTAAAACTGGGTTTGAATTTTGATAAGATCAACAGGATAAACTGAGTCGAATTAGCCCTAAAATATTTCCATTACTTTTTAAGTTGTTGATTGACCAGAGATTATGAGATTTTTATCACTCATATTGATAATATTTCTTTTATAATGAGTAATAGAGCTTCATACAAAAATCTGGACATCCAAGGACAAGTTGCATGTTTTTGCCAATGTGTCTTTATGTATGTCTGCGATAAAAAACATAAAATTCCGATTAATCTATTTTAAACAAAACCTAATGGAATTTTTTAATATCATAAAAAGCAAGCATACGAATAACTAACTTAATTAATCGATCAAATTACAACCAAATATAGAACAGAACAAACCACAACTTTCGAAGTTATTCTTTGAAAAAAATTGAAGTATTTTTCCATTACAAAACAAGAATTTGAATGTATAACAATAATTAATAGGTCAAATGCTTAAATTAGTTATAGGTTATAAGATTTATATAAATTCAGACATAGTTTTATGCACCTAGTGATTGTTCTCAGTCTTCCATGTAATTTATAATGTAATTGTTGAAATAAACTTTGCTGAACCACTCCTTGTTGTAATCAGAATTGTTGAATTAGTGGTATTTAACCAAATATTAGCTAATATTTAGACAGTTAAATCAAATTCTAACTAATAATGTTTTCAATGAATATAAAAAAAAATTCGATAATATTTTTTGATAATTGAAAACAAATTAAAATAAAACAAACCGATTCAATTAAACATAAAATTGCACTAATGAAATAAAATTTCTTAAAAAATCAGATAACTTTAAATCAACAAATTTAAAAAAATATAAAAATTTAATTTGTATCTAAGTTTTAATTAGTAAAATGTGGTAATTTAACAATTTTGATATTCGCTTGAAAAAGCTAAAAATTATTTATTTCTTAATAATAGTGGATTAACATTCTAGTTTTTATTTTGATTTTCAATTAGTATTGCTTTTGAGAATTATTCTAATATTGTCTAATGCTCTATTTTTGTCTCTTTTATTTACTTTTATTTGTATTTTACTTTTGTTTTTATTAGAAAAATTAATTTCGCTTAAATACAACTTTTGCTTTTTTTAAAATTTTTATTTTTGCTTGTATTTTACTTTTTTTGAGCAAAATTGAAATTAAAAAGTTTCTTTTAGTTTTGCTTTTATAATTCGATTTTTAATTAGTGTTGTTTAACTTTCAAATTTTAATTTTACTTTTGTGTTTTAATTTAATTTAGAATGTCTTTAGCTTTTTCTTTGTTTCATTTTTAATTTTACTTTTATTTTCCATTTTCTTTTGCTTGAAACTAAAGTGAAATTAAAATATTTATTTTAGTTTAGCTTTTTTATTTCGCTATATAATACAATATTAAAATTAAAAGACAAATAGTTTTTTGCTTTAACTCTTGGCAATATTGATTAACTTTCAAAAAGTGAAACAACACTTCTTATTAAACACATAATTTACTGGAATTTAAAAAAAATCATACTCAAAAAAACCATTTGGTTTTATAAATAAAATAATAATTATGTTAAAGGAAAAAAAATTATAAAAGTTACTGAATTTCTTTTAACTGTTGCGATTTATAACCATTCTCAATTTATTAATATGTGAGTTAACAAATCAAAGCTGTAAAACTTTATAAATTTATTTTTTTTATTTTGCTTGATTAAGGTTGAATAATATTATCTGGACGTGCTAAATTCAATGGTGGAGATAGACAATGTTGAATACAAAATTTTTTAAAAGCAAAAAGTTAAAAAATAAAAAAATTACAAACATTTCGAAATTTACATACACTTTGGTCAAAATTAAAAGTAAAACTTCAATTTATAATAGATGTTTTTATAAATATGTTTGACTATTATTTAATAAAACTGTTAATGTGGCATCGTGAAAATGAACAGCTAGTCACGATAGCAGTGATTAAATGTGTGGACAACTTTTAAATTCTTAGTTTTAACATAGTTAATCATAATCAATTAAGCATATAAATATTGAACAATGATAATCAACAATGAGTTAGGAGGGTAAAGAGCACTTATTATACGACGATGCATTTTAACAAATGTTATTACTAACACAGTAGATAGTTGAAGAATGTGTTATGGAGTTATTTTAAATGTGTAGACTTATCCGATGGTTGCTACATTAACATGGAAGTATTTATTGACAAATAATCCTACACACATCAGTTTTTTAAATTTAGACTATCCGAGAAAGATGTTTGCAATTGTATATAAATGATTCAGAAATTCAAGAAACAAAATATTATTTTATAAAGATTATACATGTTATATATCTCAGAAATTTAAACTTGGTAAGTTTTGAACACTTATAAACCAACAATATTTAAG
>JAQIXJ010003722.1:0-12146 GCA_034700185.1 Phthiracarus laevigatus | reverse complement strand
CTAAACCTAAACCTTACCCTAAACCTAAACCTTACCCTAAACCTAAACCTTACCCTAAACCTAAACCTTACCCTAAACCTAAACCTTACCCTAAACCTAAACCTTACCCTAAACCTAAACCTTACCCTAAATCTAAACCTTACCCTAAACCTAAACCTAAACCTAAACCTTACCCTAAACCTAAACCTAAACCTAAACCTAAACCTTACCCTAAACCTAAACCTAAACCTAATCCTTAACCTAAACCTAAACCTTACCCTAACCCTTTAGATAAAAGACAAATATTCCACGTTTTAATTAAGAATAAATTTAAATTACAACAATATAGGGTTTTAACTGCAATCATTTTGTTAGTTAATATATCTATAACGAGTTTCAAATTATATTGTTGTAGCTTTAATTTAGTTTTTTTGTTCAACAAATCGTGCACTGAAAGATACATCAGCCAGAATTTCCCTGAGGGGTTGCCTCTCCCTCGAGTGACACTTCACTTAACTCCGTTTTTTTGTGCTGAGTTGAAAGATATAGGTGTTGAAGGCTATTTTAACATTTTAAGGACACCACTTCTATATGGGTTGCCAAGCCCGTCGTGTGTCTTCTCATTTTACTACGTTTATTCAGTAGAGTCAAATACTATTGGAGTTTAAGGGTGTTTTTTAAATTCTTTTTGGACCCCTTCTGAATCCGGGGGTGCCAACCACCTCGAAACCCCTCTAAATGACCTATATATGATCTTAACCCATTGATATAGGTGTCGCGGTGAGGACGTTAGGAAGAGTCGAATTTTGTGGTAGTGAATCAGTTTTCAACCCCATTTTTAGGAGGTGAGGAAGGGTCCCAAAATCTTGAAACCACCGGTTGTGAACTCCTCATTTCAAGCTGAATCCAATGATAAAGGTGTCGATGGAATGGGCCTTCTATAGGAGGCGCCAATATTGGATATCACAAGCAGACAGCAGACAAACAACTGACAAATAATGTTTTTTATATAAGGTGATGATTAAATCATAATTTAATCGCTAAAAACATGTTTCTTTATCTAAATTTAGTTTATTATGTGCTTTTATAAGTTATTTATTTTTACATAAAAATGTGACAATAATAATCAATATTAGCAAAAAAAACTTATTAATTTTGCATAACAATATTCTGATCATCTAATCAATAAACTAAAAAATAATTAATATTTATAATTGGAGATTTAAGCTTAAATTTTGTGAAATAGTTATTTATTATTAATTTTTTAAAGTCCTTATGCAATACAGAAAACATTTTAACGCTTCAATGGAACATCGAAAACTAATTCATAATTAGTATTATGGGATGAATAATTTTTAAATTTTAAAACTGTTATTTGCGCTTCACATTTTATGAAAAGCACATATATGCGTTAACAATTAAATTGCTTAAAAGATTTGACTTAGAATTAAAAAATTAATAAAACAATATTTTAGTGAAATAAATAAAGAAACATTTTTACAGAAGTATTTTTACAGACTGTACATCTAATTAGCGACAGATAACACTTTAGTTTAAATTTGATTTTTAACAAGATTATCGTTCATTTAGCCTATTTTTAGCAGTTTTAGGCTTTATTTGACTCGGAAATCCTCTTTATAACATCTAAATAGCGACATATGCCAGTATAGTTTAAACATAAATTTTAACCTGAATATCGACAATTATGCCTTGTTTTACCAGATTTATGCCTATTTTGAAGTGGAAAATCCCTTAAATAACAATATATAGGGACAGATGCCACTTTAATTCTTATGCTATAGCTTAACAATGCCAACAGTTATTAAAATTCTGTAAACACTTTTCAATAGTAACTCATACCTTGAGAATGCGAATATGCTATCAACAAGTATTTTTAATTTACAAATTTTTACCAAAAAATCTTTTATGCTATATATCAACATTGCTAACAGTTATCGAAACTCTGTAAATGTTTTTCAATAGTAACTCATAAATGGAGAATTCGAATATATAATTAAACTCATAAATTCTTGATATGTCTAAATTGGACAGAAAGGAAATCGAAACTTTGTTTATGTCTTTAGGAATATCACTTATTTTCGTTAATAAACCGTTAAATATACTAGTAAGTTGTGAATGATATCGAGTAAACCATTTAAGAACCATTTTACGATTAATTTCTAGCGTAAACTTGCTACCGTGTCGTTTAAATTTAAGTTCTTTTAAAACAATAGTTATAAAATCGTAACACAGTCAATCATTTCATCTGAGAGGAAACATGAAAACATAATGAACTCGATCATTATTTGAATAAGTTCATTTATATGTTTAATAGATTCGTTTCTTTCTTCCAAAACAATATCTCTATTTGACTACCATCACCAGGCATTATAACAGCTGCATTTGATGTTGTTTGTAAATTAAATGTCCTGATATCGACTATTTGTTTTTCTGCTCGTATAACCATTTTCACAGTTTTAGGAACAATTAATTGTATTTTTTCAATAGCTTGTTAAAATAAAACCATACATGCTGAGGCTTGAGGAATCATTGAGTGTAGCAAGTTTTTTAGTTCTGCATTTAAATTAGCGATGTGTCTTAAAAAATTTTGAGCTGCGTTGTCAGTGTTAAAAAAAATATATTTGCATTACTAATGGTTGATCGTTAACAGGTAAAAGAGATCCGATTCGGTGATATAAATTTCTAAGAAATCGATATGAAAATGCACCAATATGTTTGTAATTTTCATTTTTTATTAGCTTGAATTGATTTAAAAGCCAATGTAGAGTTATTTTCTCTAATATTAGATAAAATTCTTTTGATAAATTTCCATTAGATATTTAATTTTACAGTTATACTTACAAACTATATTAAGAGGTAGTTCGTTATGAAAATTGAAATAAAAAACAATTGTTATCAACAATCAAATTAAAATACTAGACTCTGTTTCAAGATATTTGAAAGACAGAGCAAAGTGAAAATATATATATCATGATTGAAATTAAATATCCTAACATGTATAAAACATGACTGAATATTTATGTTAGAATCGCATTAATGATTTCAAACTAAAAGTTTTAGAACAACTAAAAAGATATCAGCTCAATTATTGAATTAAATATAAACAATATCACAATCCAGATAACAATCATTTAATGTATTAATGGTTATATTATCGATTTATAGTGTTAAACAAATATTTTTCAATTCCATTAATGTACTTATCTTTTTTTAGTTTTATATACAATAACATTCTAAACTTTTATTTAGATCAACAGAAAAAACAAAAATTTTATTATTCAGAACTCAGTTCATAAAATTATTTGATTTTATTTACAAAGAATTATTATGGAAAAATATGATAATCAATAAGATATTAAAATGAATTGTTATTAAGTTAAATTAACTTAGCCTGGGAGGTTAACAAAATATATAGATTTAACTCTTCCATGTAAAAATAGGTTTTTAAAACGATTAGTTTTATTTTTGAATAAAAAATCTTATAAGTAAGTGCACCTTTGTTTGGTTATTTTTAAGTAGTACAGTATCGATTAGGAACGAGGCGAGCGGTGGTGTGCTGATTAGGCAAAATACTCGAAATCTAATGGAGAAACACAGCAGGGCGACGGCTTTTTAGGTCTTTCGATTAGAGAGACCATGCTGCCTCAGAAGTGTGGAGTGACAGACTTTCTGTGAGTCTACTTACCGTTAAGAATGACCGGTGTGAAAGATTTAGCAAAATCGCCCGAATATCCCCGGTTAAGGGGATTGCGAATTCAATGATAGTTACAACCATAAATATCTATGACATAAGATTTTATTCAGTGTGAGTGTAGTACAAGCGTTTATTCTTGTTTTTCTATTTTTATCCAAAAAATCGGCATTTTCCACTCAATATAACCATAATTTTGTCTAGTTTAGACCTTTTTTATTGCCAATTTTGTGCAAACCTTTTCGTATTTTTGACCGTATATTTTGTCATTTTTAACTAATAAATTCCCTTAATTAGCATAAGAAATAGGTAAAATTACTTTATTAGAAGAAGAATATCGTTAAATCCCTTAAAGAACGTTAGAGTGTACACGGACGGACCAACAGACGGACATAACAAAATCCATATATCTGACAAATATGCAAAGTCAGATAAAAAAATGTTTTTGTTACTAATTCCAACCGTTATTTATTTGTAAACCATTAAGATAATCAAGAAATATTGTAAATTTATCTTATTTTTCAATCTATCAATTTATGATTTCAATAATGTTTCAATTTTAAACAATCATAATTATCTCAAGCTAATCTTTATTCTTTTCCTGCCAACCTTTTTGCTTTTTTAATTTTATACAAACAAACTTTTAAATCAATATTGTTTGTTGTAAATATTTATGGTTCATAAAAAATTAATATAATATTTCTTCAATTACTATTTTGAAAAGTCAAATTTATTCTTTGTTCAGCTCTAGAACGCAATAAATGGAAACTGTTATTACTGTCAAATCAATAACATTTCGACCCGTATTCTTTCTATAGTTAAGATGATTAGACCCTTGCCAACATCAATCTGATTTTTGTTATTTTTGAATCAATATTGGCTGATTTTGGCATCTTTGTATCCTATAGTGACATTAATACTATGAGTTTTAAACAAAATTAATAAGTATGAATCAAATAATTTCCAATTTAAACAGATTTGTAAAGTTTTTAACATCATTTTGACGAATATGTTACCCAAATCCAACAGAATGATTTTTTTATTGAACTTAAAACTTTGATTTAAACTGTAAAAAAAAACTATAATAAAATTTAAATTAAAGTTTTAAGGAAAATTGAGGAATATTGGCCTTCGATATACATTTGATTCAATTTATGTTTTTCAATTTAGCTTGATATTGAGAATTTCAATTATTTAAAATGCAAATCAATGTTATTTTCTTTAAGTATTTTAAAAGATGGTTTTTTTTCTAAGAAATGTAATAAAAGCATAAAATAGAAATACAATTAAATTTAAAAAGCACAAATTAAACATGAATGAACATTAGTAAATTACTCGCTTTGACTATTTTTTACTGATTAGATCAGGCATGTTAAGCACTGTGACACTTTTTTCATTTTCCGGCATAAAAATTTAATATTTGGTGTCACAACACATACATGTTACAAAATGTGTATATGATTACCTAAGCTATATGTCTGTGTTGTAACGCCATATAGTCTTTTTTAATGCCGGAAAATGAAAAAAGTGTCACAGTGCTTAACCTGCCTGGATTAGATATGTGCATTAGTCAAGTGATTAGTAAATATCTGCATTCCTTTTACGCCCAAAAAAAATTTAGCATATTGTTGCTTAATATTTTTGCAAGTAATTTAAACAATTCAAACTTTTAACTATTGTTTTGCTAAAAATTTTATTTACTTAAAAACATTGTTATAAATAGTACTTTAGTGAGTGTATTAGTTATTATTAATGATTCTTAGTTTAGATAGCTAAAAAAGATAAGTTGAAATAATGCATTTAGTGGCTGTGTTTTGTTTTTTACATTAATCTTTTGTTTATGAGTTTATATTTATTGTGTACTAACTATTACAAATTTTATCTAACATTTTATAAGAAAAAAGAAATAAAAAAAATTTACTTTTTATTTAATAGAAACTTAAATATAATTATATTATTGCTTTATAAGAATCTGATCTTGAAATACATTTTAATTAATTGAATAAGTTGATGCAAAAATGATCTGGGATTTAATAATTGTTTTACTAAGTTGATTACTTGAAATATTAATTATATTACAAAGAAACAATTGTATTAGAAACTTAGTTCGAATTTTAGTTGAAACAAAAAATTTATTTAAACAAGCACAAATTTCAAATCTAAATTAATATCCAATTTTATGTTTTTGTTTTTGATAAATTTAAGTCAAGTTTTAGAAAATTATTCCTTTTTTAAGTGAAATAATAAGGTTTAGTTCAATATTTTAGTTTTAAAAAATGTCAAATTGCTCAATATTTCCAAATCATTAGGTTATTAATGTTGAGTTTGGAATAAAAATAGTTCATAAAAGTTATTTAAATTTATCAAATCTTTTTGTTTTAACAAATGCCTTTTATCTTGTTTTGAAGAGTACAGACAGAAACGATTTTTCGGATGATTATCATATTTCAGTTGAGATTTTCAACATTTTGCATAAATTGCAGTTTAATCATATTTCGATATAGGATATATATCAAAACTATGGAAAATAATATTTGCTTAAAATACAAAAACAAAAAAAAACTTGATCAAATTCTAATAATATTTAGAAATTTTTGCGAAACAAAATTGTTTGTTAATTTCATATGAGATGACTAAGATATAATTATTTATATTTAAACTTACATTAAAAAAATAGCACCTTTTTCTATAATAATTGGCTATAGATTTTAAAGATCATTCTATAAATCATAGAACATTTTGTATTAACTTAAACTAATTTTATTAGTTATAAGACTTATTTTTAAATTAAAATAATCTGTTTTTGATCTCATTATAATTTTAAAGTAAATATAAAAAATTTAAATTAATGTGCAAATATAAAAAATATCAAGATTGATACGAAATTCAATAGAAGGATTTTCTAAAACTAAAATGCAATTATAATTCGAAAACAAGAATAAATATTAGTAATGCTCTCACTATGACTTTAAATCGATTATTGGCTTACATTATTTAATTCTATTTTTAAACATACAAACTTTTTAATTATTATTGTTTCGTTAAAAAATTTTATGTGCTTTAAAACATTGTTATAAATAGTACTTCAGTGAATGTTAAGAATATAATTAATCATTTTTAGTTTAGCTGTCGACGAGATAACATCAAAACTGGTCTTATAAAAAAATTAGGCGCGTGACATAACGTGTTTTTATTTAACTAGTAAGACGTGTTACATCATAATATACTCTTATTCGCCACGATAGTAGCCATTTTTAAACCGATTTTGTGTCAATTTTGACTATACTAGCGATATGTTTTATTACCCAATCAAAGCCTTTTTCAGCCCATATAAAAGCCAGTTTGGCCCGATTTTGTGTTATTTTTGACCAAATTCAAGCACTCTTTTGCCCCTATTTAAGCCAGTTTTGACACATTTTGCATCAGTTTTGGCCCAATTTTGTCCATTTTTGCATGATTATTGTGATATAAAAAAGTCTACACACAGAGTCACAGACATGTCAAATTCAATAGCTGACTTTTACAAAGTGAGCTAAAATACATTTAATTAACCTTAAAATTTTAATCCAAAACTTTTGCTTTTGACTCTTTTTTAACACTTCACTTGAGCACCTAAAATTAATTCACATCACGTACTATGCGATAATTATTTCTTAATACCTTCAAACAGCTTTGCCTCACACATCTAATGATTTTCACATCCATTCGTTAACGCTTTACGTTTTGCAGCAAACGCAAACATAAAGTGGAAAATGCATTGAAAAGCTTTGTCATCCACTTAAGGTATTTTGGGGTAGAAAATTTACCCTATCCTGTTTTATCCGGTATAACAATTTTCTCTGTAGAGAATTAGCAACGAATTATCACTATTACATTCAATATATGTTAGTTAAGGAGTATGTAAAGTTGCACAAAACCCCCGTTTATAGTAAAAATGTTATGAGCGCGCAAAGAGCGATTAATGCCATTTTTCTACCGATGTTCTGGTGAAGTGTGAAACAGACATGGTTTCTTGTTTTCCAATTAGGGCGGTTACTAGCATTAAAAAAGACTGAATGGCGTAACATCACATACATATAACAAAACGTTTATTTGGATACGATGTTATATGTATGTGATGTTACGCCATTCAATTACTGTTTACAAATAAGTTCTAACGTCAATGACACAATATAAAATGTCACTTTTTTGATTTGGGTAATCTGATCAAGTCTTTGTAAAATGTAATAATCATTTAATATATTGTTAAATTAGGATAAAAAAGATAAAATAAAGGAACAAATGTATGCCAATAAATGTTCACAAAGGCTATAATCAGAATTATGTTGTTGACACGGGTTTTAATACTTTAACTATAAGGCGATTTATGTGAGAAAATTTGTATTAGGGGTGTATTCTAATATTTTTTCTATGAACAATACTATAGGGTTAATGCTATAGCCTGAAAACTATACTAGCGACATTTCAATTACCATACAATATATCTACCGATATATAAAAATAAAACATTTATCTATTACATTCAAAACAAGGTTTTGGTCAACAATAATCAAAACAAACTAAAGCTTTTATTTTAACATTAAATAATCTTGTAACATATGGAAACATTTCAACTGGAAAATGTCACCCTGAAAAAAGTTTTCTAATTTTAATTATTTATTATTGAGCAAAAATATAATTCTGAATTTGTTTGAATATCAAGTTATAAAATAAAATTACTTTGCGTAAGATTCAAGTAAATGAATACATAAGAATTCAGTTTCTTTCATATTGTTACGCAATAATGTTTGCGGTTTCTGTCTGAACCGAAAAATTTTACTCTTTTAATTGTCTAATTAACGTTATATATGTTAATATATAGATAAGTATGTATAAAAAGTTGTTTATATTATTGAAATGGTAGATTTTATCAAAAATATACTGAAGATTCTATACCATAATTCTAAATAAAACTAAGTGTAAATACTAGTTTAATTAAACGTCACATAAAATCTTTTAAAATTGTATTATTTTTGCTGAAGAAATAAAGGATGTTATACTTGAATGAGAAATGATATACTTTCTGTTTTTAGCTCACTTTGAAAAAGTCATCTATTGGATTTGGGATGTCTGTCTGTGTGTCTGTCTGTCTGTGGACTTTTTTTAGCTCAAAAATCAACCAAAAATGACCAAAATTGTGCCAAAAATGAGTCAAAATTGTCTCAAAAATGGCTTAAATAATGGCAAAACTGGGCTTTAATTGTGTCAAAAATGAGTAAAAATTGGGATTATTGGCTGAAATAGGGGCAGAATAGGGCTTAAATTGGGTTAAAAATGGGGGAAAATTGGCTATAATAGGGGTATAAAAAGGCATAAAATGGGTAAAAAATAACAAAAAATGGGGCTACTTTGGTTAAAGCTGACACAAAATCTGGTATTAAATTGTTAGAATAAGGGCAAATATTATTATATTTTGGCGTCACGCGTCTAACTATTTTTATTAAAACATGTTATTACACGCCCCAAATAATGTTTATGAGCACAGTTTTGATGTTACCTCATCGACAGCTAAACTACAAATGAGTAAAAATATCCTTAACACTCACTGAAGTACTATTTGCAACAATGTTTTAAAGCGCATAAAATTTTTTAGTGAAACAGTAATAATTAATAGTTTTGTTTATTTAAAATAGAAATCAATAATGTTATCCAACAATAGATTTAAAGCCAAAGTGAGCGCATTACTAATGTTCATTCTTGTTTTTATTTAATTTACTATCATTTATCATTTGCATATAATGGATATGAAATCCAAAGTGTGATGTAATTTTAAATGTGTAGGTTAATTCAAACTTAATAAAACAAAATTCACTTTTTATTTAATAGAAATTTAGTGGTAATTATATTGCTTTATAAGAAACTGATCTTTAAATTTGAATTGATAATCAGTGATTTAATAATTCTTTTACTATTATCAACTTAGACCTGTTCAGTACATTTTGGTGTTTAAAGTTAATACAAAAAACAAGTATGTAATACTTTTTGAAAACATTTTGTGGGAAAACTTCGATGACTTCGAATTGACAGAAATAAAGCGGTAAAATCATAACAATGCTGAAACTAGATTTTTTTAACCATTTAGTCAATAATAAAATAGATAATCAAGAGTTTCAATAGGCTTCAATACATTTATGATTTATCGTTTATTTTAATTTCTAATTATTAATTATGTAAAAGTTAAGAGTATGTTTCGAAGAAATAAGTTTTAAATTAATACTAGTTTAAAAGCATTTTTTATGTTTTCAAATAAATGAAATGCTTATGAATATTATAACCTATTATATCAAGAGCATAATAATTTTGTTGTTGCATAATAATTAAGAACATTTAAAACATGGATCTTTATAAAAACAATTAAAGAGGAAATCATTTAATAGGAAATTTTTTTAATTAATTCAATTTTCAAACCAATGATTTAACAAAAATAAAGTTAACTATCAAAGGTATGATAACAATGATAATAAAAGAAGAAAAAGTTTTCTATAATGGATTTAATTGTCATAAGTGAAAAATATTTGAAATTATAGGAAAAAGGTTGTCATCGAATTTATAGTCAAAGAAAACTGCCACAAAACTTTTAAGTTTAGCTGTGCCTCTTACATTTCATGCGATGTTAACTTCTCAAAGGTAAAAGGATACATGTTATTTTCATAATATCAAGGGATTTGATTCCCATGTTATTTTTGATTCAATTAACTGCCGATACATTTTCATAATGTAAAATATTACCCATTCATTTGATTATTAAAAGGCAATTAATTTCAAATTATAAAAACCTTAGATTTCTTTAAGATAGATTCTTAAAGAGATTCGAGATGCCAGGTATCACTAAATATATAACGTGCAACTAATGTAAAAGTTTTTTAAATGTAATAAATGCCCACAACACTACTATTAATCGTACTAATGTTCTTTAATGTTCTTAATTATTATTCAACAACAAAATTTATTATTCTCTTGATATAATAGGTTATAATATCCATAAGCATTTCATTTATTTGAAAACATAAAAATTCCTTTTAAACCAGTATTAATTTAAAACTTATTTATTCGAAACATACTCTTAAATTTTACATAATACGCAAATACTAATTTGCAAATCAAGATATCTGACAAGTTTCAAGAAAGAATAAAAAATAAATTCCTGCACGAAGTTATTTAAGTTGAGTGATAAAATTTGAATAATAATTTAATGATACAACACTTTTACAGTATTATATCTAAATTTAAATTTTTATTCAACTTACATATCATGAGACTAATGTTAACAAATTTTTCTATAGATTACTATTATAATTTGCAACTATAAAAGATAAAATATATCTCTTCTTGTAAAATAAATTGTATTTACAACACAACCAAGAAACAAAACCTATTGGAGAAACAGTATCTGTTGCAAATTTGGTGTAATGAATTCTGGATAAAACTTGTAAGGCAAATAAAACCGAATAGTAAAATAATTTGTGCTTTGCAACAACAGTTTAGTGCTTTTCGCATTAAACTCGCTTACCCAACAATAACGCTGTTTCGCTTTTATTTAACACTAATAAAATTAATTTTGTTCAATCTTAATAAGACTTTTTGTTATATAAAGGGTTGATAAATTTTAAATAATTATATTTTCGCTTTAAATATAAATCAATTATTTTCATTTGTAATCTTACTTTGTTTAATAATTTTATCATTTATATGAGTTCACTTTTCTTTTTATTCATTTTTACTTATCTTAAAACTTAATTCAATAGTTAAATTCTATTTAAAACGGCGTATTAGAAAATTAAGACTTATTGAAACATAAATTAATTATTTTATATTCAAAATGTAATGTTCAAATTCTATCTTATAATATACTTTTTTTATAATCTAATAGTATGAATATAAATTTGTCAAATTAGTTGTTTGTATCATAATGAAAAGAATTTTTATCATTTTAAAGGTTTTAAAATTATTTTTTGACAAAACACTTTTAAAATCACAGTAAATAACAAGTCTTCAGCCAGAAAGAAAATCAAAATACACATATATGTATTTCTGAGACAGTTAAACAAGTTTTGATTGATTACAGCAAACGTAAAATACCTTTGTCTTTCAATCACCCACAATATACTAACTAAAAATAATTTATCAAAAGAAAATTTAAATCTTAATTTTAAATTATTTATGATTTTTAATCTGACTGAAAAGTTCAGATATATGGATTTGGGTATTCTGTCTGTTCGTCTTTCTGTCGGGTGTGCACACTCTTATATTTTTTAAGAGATTTTGGCATTACTTTAATAAATGGGTTTTTACTTACTTCTAAACCAAACCAATTTAAACTGAACCAAATCAAACTCAACCATATCAAACTTAAATAAACCAAACTAAAGTAAACCAAATCTATACCTATACCTATACCTATACCTATACCTATACC
>JAQIXJ010003721.1:0-12149 GCA_034700185.1 Phthiracarus laevigatus | reverse complement strand
TTAAAATATTTTAGCTGTATTCTTACAAAATATTATAAAAGCTTAAAGCACGCACTTATTGTTTAAACAAATATTTTTTTATTTAACGATTTAAGATTATCGGTTTGGTTAGGTTTGGTTTTGTTTTGTTAGGTTTTCTTAGGTTTAGTTGTTTAGATAGGTTTGGTAAGGTTTTGTTAATTTTGGTTAGGTTAGATTTAAATTCACTTATATTTTAATTTTTAAATTTATTTTAATTATACCGTTAATCAATCTGAGAACTTTTAAACTAAAATGCGCGTGATTTATTCGTATATTATAATTTTATAAACGATATTTTTAATTTGTTCTAAAATAGTTTAACAATGGTTCCGGGATTCTACACAACCACCCCTAATCGTTACGTCACGCATACACACGCACACACATATTATGATTATTTAGTTCTTCGCCATATGTCATATTAGCGCCACATCGCCGCTATTTTTAGATACGACAGTTCCAAACCATTTAGTTTGGTTTATCAATAAATACTCATAAATTGTATAAATATCAAGGTTTCTCGAAAAACCCATATTAGATATGTTTTTATGTTTAACATATTATACATGTTTTATACTGTCATATATTGGAAACAAAATCCAAAGCAAACATTTTATCGCATCGCGCATCGAACGTATTCCAATGCTTATGTCTAATAATATATTCTCTTTTATTTATAAAACAAGAACGACAATCCAAAAAAAGCTCCCTTATAGTCGCTCCATTCTTTAATTTTAGTCATGTTTTTGTTATTCGGTAAATTTATGTTTAATTTCCTTAACTCGTAAGCCAACATAGAACTTAAGAACGGAAAGACATTACAAATATATAAGCTTGTTATTGTCCGAATGTGAGCTAAAAATAGTAAATAAGATAAAAGGTATAAAAATAAAACTAGTCTTTACTGCGACTTCAAAAAACTCTTTATTATGTCTATATGTCTCGTTTTCAATATAGTTCTGTAAGACTCATTTAATTATTACAAATAGTTTGATATTTAAGTTAAGTTATGGTCAAACTTTTATAAACAAATAAGAATAATACATATTCCGCTTTTGCCAGTTATTGTTATCGCGAAAACACAATACTTCAAAATAATTCAAGTAAGAATATCTTTTCTCAAACTTTTATTACAATACAGAAGTAGTTTGTCCATTATATTTCCTATATAGAAGTTCCGAGAAATATGCATTGTAAATGTGGGTCTTATTAGTAAATTCAAGTTTGGGAACCAAATCAATATTACAGTAATATTTTATTTCAAACTTATCTCGCTATTTATAATTAACTTTAGTTGTGTTGTTTTAAAAATAATAGCCATGACGATTACACGTGTCTAGTATATGAGTGTTCTTGAAGAAAAGGTTAGAAAAAAGTGAATTAAAAATAGTTCACATAATCGGCTAATATGTTAGCAAAATAAACATATACCGAATAAGTGTGAATTTTAAGCGAAAAAACAAAATAAGTTTATGCTTTCGTTGTTATTGTTAATATATTTTATGTTACAGAAATGATGTAAATAAGAAAATAAATTTCCATGCTCCAAATAGCGGTGATTTATGTTAATAAAAGTTATTCAGTTTATATTTCATAAGTTACTTCAATAAGTGTGGTATAAAAAAATCATTTGTTCTTTACTTATTTGTGCATAAATCTTATTTTTAACGTAACTTTTGTTGCGATGTCTCGGAAAAATTATTTAGAACAGTGTCAAGGATGCGCCTTTAATGTACTTATAAGTACGAAATTTTACTATACATGTAAAAATTCTTTAGCGGTTTGTTAGAATAATCTAATAACTTACAATTATAATTGGTTCTATTCAGATGTTATAAATCAATAGAAATAAATATTTAGGTGTAAAAAACAAAAAATATTTTATAATACTGCTAAAAGAAAATTGTCATTCAAATTCGATTAGCTTTTAGAAACGATGATTTTCAGAGAAAAAACCTTTTACGATTAAATTTAATTTTAGCATTTTTTAGTGTCTTCAACATAATAACTACTAGAATTTTCAGTGTCAAATTTTGAAAATTTATTTCTCGTTCACTTTTGGATTTATCCGAAGTAGAGCTTATGGTTTTGAATATGTCAATCTGGCCGTCAGTCCTGGACTGACGCTCACAATTAAGTGTGTTTTTCTTCTTAAATGTTCGTTTCTATGGAAGCTTTAATTCGCTCCATTTCAGTTAGTTAATGGTCGCTGGCTTTCTTCGTTCGCTCGCTATCATTATTTTATATTATTTTTAAGGAAACTGTTAAAATGTATACAGTATATAAAACGGCATATGCCACTGTACTCCGTGTTCTTTAATATACCTCCGCCAATAACAGCATATACCACTTTACCTTAAAATCTAAATTTATTTTAAGCTGAATATGTCCTCTTTAAGCCAATTTTAACTCTATTTGACCCTAAATATCCCTAAACAACAGTCAAATAGCGGAATATGGCATTGACATGTAATTGAGTACAGTTTTGGCCTTTTTTCTAATTTTTGCCCATTTTGACCATTTTTGAGCATTTTGACAATAATAATCACTTTTTGACAGCCAATAGGCATATGTCACAGGAATGTCAACCAAATTTTTGTTTATTTTGCCAAATTTCGACCAAATTGGCTAGAATTTTGACCATTTAAAGCATAAAACTCTTTTAATACAACAAATAACGGCATATGTCATTATGTCACTATCATTTAACTACAATTTTGGCTATTTATTTGCCGAGCTAGGTCTATTTTAACCAGATTTATACCTATTTTGACAAGATTTTTGCCCATTTTTACTCGATTTTGACCCAATTTTAGGTATTTTTGATCCTTTTTAAGTCCATTTTGACCATACACATGGATTTTTTGACCAAAATAATACCTTTATTAACATGAGAAATCGGTAAAATCCCTTCATTAATATAAACAGCAAAATCCCTTAATAACTATAAGAGTGCGGACTAACGGACGGACAGACAGAATAGTATGTATTTGGCAAATTTGCAGTCAGATAAAAAATATAAATAAATATTTTAGCAATTTGATTATTTTTTGATTATTTTCAATATTATGTTCAATATTTTGACACAATCCTAGTTGGATATCTTCATTTAATAGTAAATATTAAATTCACCCGACTTTTTACTATACGCATATAAAATTAAATATTTTCCGTGTTTGACAGCTTTACTTATAAGTGGGAAGAAGTCGGCAAAAAATTAGAAATAGCAATTAAGAGGAAATCTCTCAACCAAAGTCATTGCAAATTATAATTACTTCATTAATACTTAAAGTGCCGCCTAATCTGCATAGTTTGAAATTTCCTATAAATTTTCTTTTGAATCGTCAAACATTTCATCAACAATAGAAATAATTTGTTTGAATCCCATTTGTTTCTTGTAGAACTAGATTTTTCGGTAAACATCCGAAACAAACAATTACTGTTCAACAACCCATTTCTATCTTCCATACAATAATACATTATTTATTAACTAACGAAGAGATAACTTGCAATCAAGGTTATTCTAGTGATCTTCTCTTTGTTCTTGCAGTAAACAATGACTCAATCATCATACAAATTTCGGCCTCCACTGCATTCTTAGCATTGATTCTTTCTTTGCATTTTTATTTTTTACTGCCAAAAATGTCATATAATTTATCTTTTCGGTGACATCATTAAGCAATATATGTCGAACAAATGTTCCATTTAGTGAATGGATACTAAACAAACTGTCCCATTGATTAACTAGACACTATAACGGCGTAGGAAACACGAATCGCTGTATTTTTTTAAAGATAAATAAATTCTACTATATAGAAAATATTTTATTTTCATTATCATTTCAGTTCGAGTGACAGCACTTTCGTTTAATCCAAGAAAATACCTTTTTTATCTTTTTGTAAAAATAAAATTAAGTTCCGCCGCAGTACACTAATTCACTACCCATTTATTTTTCTTTATTTTTTTGTTGTTTTGGCAGCGCATCTTATACAGCTGTTGCTCTGAGTTATCCGAATCCGGCAACAAAAATCAAGTTTTATTTCTTAACCGATTGTGAAAATAAGAAAATAAGGTTTTAAATAAAAGTTGCAAATCATATGGGAAAATGCAATGGCAAGCGTAAAAGCTTGTACAGGTAAATACTGAGTGTTGAATTTCCTAGAAATTTTGATCAGAATTATTAATTTTAGAAGTCACGTATGCAACTTAAGTCTTTTGGCACTTTTATTATAATCTAACGTAAGTTTCGCAACGCGTTATCCAAGTTTTATTTATTGATTTTTGCAATTGTTGCTGCTTAAGCTGTATGTGTTGCTACATAGAATTTATTTTCACAGAATATGCGGTAAAACATGTTTATCTTAAATGATATTAAAGTTAATAAGTGTATTATACGTTTCTAATTTTAAAATTTTCTTTCGTTGTAATGAACTAACGACGTAAATTAAAATGATCTCAATCCGCTTAACTTTTAAGCTCACTTTTTTATATAAAAGTCGAGCTTATGGATTTGACCATGTCTGTCCGTCTGTCTGTCCGTCCGTATGTTCGCAGTCTTTTTTTGATAAAGGGATTTCTCCGATTTTATATATTTATAATAGGATTTGGAGTTTCGCCGTTTTTGCTAAAAAGCTAATATATTTGTAACATAAGTTTTCATTAATCTATGAAAAAGTGAGCTCTCTATGAATGGGTCGTTTTTGTTTTAAAAATTATAGCGTTTGCGTTAAAGTTTATTTATCGCAATTTTAAGTACGGATCAGCTAACGTCTAAGATTTAGAAAGTTTTGACATTTTTATATGAATCAATAATAACTGTAATAATAATTCATAATTTATCCAATTGTATAGTTAACAAGTCAATATTTGCTTTATTTAGTTACGCCTGTTTGATGGACGCGAAAGAAAAGGAGAAAAAGAGCTAATAACTACCGTATTTGTTCTGTAAATTATTTTGGATTAATTTAGGTGAATAAAACAAGCTATATATTACTTAAAAATTTACAAATTAGGGTTAAAAGTTTTAATGAATGTCAGATTTAAAAGTCAATTTTCCGATTGTATAAAGATTTGAAAATATTAAAATATATATTCCGGAATAACTTAATCGAAATCGAAAACTTATTTGTCATACAGTATATAACAATTATATAGTTACTTCTACAGTAAAGCAATAAAATAGTAAAATAGTATCAAACGCTAGCAAATTAAAGCTCTTATGATTAAGCAATTTTAATATAAATAAAAAGTCATTCAAATTTTTTCTATATTTTTAATAAGAGAAATTACGGTAAACTTTAAAGAGCAAAAATATTAAACGAAAACATTTCGTTCAAAAAACTTGTTTCCTTCAAAATAAAATCGACAAATGACAACAATTGATGCATTCCACACACGGAAACAAGTAATATAACGTTTACTTTATGTAAATAAAATGCGCAACTATATATAACACCCTGAAAACTTATCGGAATAACTCGCGAGAATCATAAATTTTCCCGAAATAGTTACTTCAGATAAGTGTTTCGCTTTACTATTCAATACACTTTATAAGAATATGGAAAGTGGAAACGCATACAAAACGCACGCACACATACCTGTCGACACTGGTGGCGATGATTGTGAAAACGGTCGAAGCTATAGTCAAGTTGGAGATGAAATTGCTGGCCACGCAGTAAAACTCGCCGAAAGGCCAATCACCAGTGAGCATAAACGCGAAATTAAAGCAAGCGTTAAACGTAACGGTGAGTAAGTCGGAAATGGTCAGATTAAGCAGGAATATGTTGATCACAGTGCGCATCAGTTTCTGGGTGCAGATCACGCCGATTATCAGCAAATTGCCGATAATCGCCATGATGACCATTGTGCCGAAAATCAGCGACCAAATTAGGATTACGTGCCACTTTTGGACAAATGGTACAGTTATTTCGTCGATCACTGCCAGAGATTTGGTCGAATAGTTGCCCAATAGTTCCATTAATTGGCGTAAGAACGTGTGATTCGAGTTTTTCAAAAAGTTAACGCACTGTTCGTCGATGTCTTCAGCGTGTTGAACGTCGAACACAACTTTCAAACAGTACAGCGTTATTTCCGTTAAATTCATTTCGCTCATACTATTGTCGGTAATAGAGTTTTCTTCTCGCATATAATGCGATGATTTATTTTCCATTCTCCACTTTACTTAGTTTAATCACATTCTTAAAATCTGCGAATTTCTTAGAAAATGCGTACTTAAATATATGGGTTGATTTTAAGCAATAATAAAGTATCATTTACTTTCGATTTTTTTAAATAGCTGTCGCACTTAAAAACATTAGCACTAATTTAATGAAAGTTGACACTCATTATACATTTTGTAAAGTTGCTTTAATACAGAAAGAAAGAAGTATGCACTAATACATATTTTATTTTCTAGTTTTAAACAATCTAACGCTGAGACATTCGATGCAATTTCGCAACAATAAGAAAATGTTTTTTTGCTCAATAAAAAGTTCACATAAATTTTTTCTGTTGCATATAACTTGTAATTTTCTTTCCTTTTCCTTTAATAATCACACAAGAGATACATAAAAATCTATGAGTACGCAAGAAAATATGCGCATTTAATGACACCGAACTGGTGTGCTTCCAATATATACCTTAGATATATAATCTTCTTAGTGATATCATTTTTGCCAACGATTCTCGTCGTACTTATTATATCATGCGCTCTAACAGTCTCTCTCTCTCTCTCTCTCTCTCTCTCCTCTCTAACACGCACACAACTCTAACAGCATCTCTACACTAACTCTCAGGCTTATTCTTGCTTTAAATTTATTTCGCAATATCGCCGTTTCTTTACTAAAAGCAAATGATTTTATTATCTGCTATGATTTTATGGATCGAAAAGACATATAAATTGTGATTTTTATGGAAAATGAAAAAAATGCGGGTAAACAACCGTTTTAGTAGCGTAACCGAAAATTTATTTTGTGTGAAACAAATATATAGTGTCTATAAAATTTTCAAACAAAATTATTTTACTTTTTACAAAACGTTATTTTTAGATTTTCATAGCAAATTAGAATGGAAAATCATATCGAATATATATATATAACCTGTAATATATATTTTAAATATAAACCATTATATATTTGTTGTAAATTTTTGTTTTGGAATAAAACATTTTACAGTATATATATGCAACGGTTGTATTAATGAATTTCTAATTTTAGACAATATACCTTAATTCATACTATTATAAAATTAGACATTTATATTGAATATTTTTGCTTAACCTTAGTCAAACCAATCTGTTATACATAATATGCTAAAGCTTGAACAATTAATAAATCTCGATAATAAAATTAAACAAAGCAAAAAACTATGAGTCGGAAGAAAATTCAATTTTAAAATGATAGATAATTATGAACAAAATCAAATAACACACATTCGATAATAAAAATGATAATCCCAGACAGAAGTCCTAAAATTGGCAATTTAATTGATAAATTTCTCATATACCGAAATAAGCTTATATATATATATATCGAAAGTTTAAAGCTTATAAATGGCTCATAGGAAAAATTAAAACCTTTAAAAAGGCTATTTTAAGAGTTTTTTTAGTGAATTAATCAATTTAATTTGCTAAAATAATAAATTTATAAGCGATTTTTATTTTTTAGCTGTTTTGTAAAAGCTGACGTTCCCATAAAAAAAACGCTTGAAACTTGACATCAATGAAGACTCTAAAACATTGGGACACTCTTTATCATCAGCTAAATGTTTATTTTTCGAATGAGCACTGAAATTAATGTAGTGTCACAAATAAAATTCATTTCACTTCCAAAGTATCAGAAACTGTTAGCTCTTGTTTACTTATAAAAGAGCACATAAAAAACAATAAAAACTCTCCGAAGTGTGACACATATAATGGGTCTCTTGAATTTTATCAATTATGCATTTTTGGTCTATCCGTGCATTATTAAAGAAAACCCGTCACATTAAGTAATAAATAATTAAGTTTAGAGCGTAACGCAGTGAGTAAACAAAACTTTATTTTACGAGCAAAAGTTGAGTAATTGCGCGAAGAGTAGAGTACGTATATACGTATCTGCAACACAGATTTTAACCAATTTCGGTTATGATTGATGATTATGTACAGAAAATGTTTTTTTTGATACTGTGGCTCCACTTCCATTTCAACTCGATATAAAAACAGTTAAGAAAATTTTGTATCTCTCTCTCTCTTCTCTCTCTCTCTCTCCCTCTCTCTCTCCACACTATAATTTTCTCCAAAACCATTAATGTTTGGGCAATTTTTAAAAAAAATAAAAAAATAATGAGCCCTTTTCAAATGCGAAATAAATTTAAGCTGTTATTAGATTTCTTTCCTTAGACTTTTTAAGAGAAATGTTTTTATCAAACATGTTTTTCGCAAAAAAAGTTTTCGCAAATAATTACGGAGTATATTGGAATATTAGTCGTGTGCACACAAAAATTTTACCGCTTACATAAGAATCGCTTAAGCTTATAATAACCGATTTATGAGTACTTATAGTGCAATATCACTTTGTTGAGGCAGGTGTTCTGACCTCAGTTCCTTGACTCCCGTGTTTGATAGCACTACTACTATGAGTGACCGCTAAAACAAAAAAATCGTGATATAAAACAGACACAGTAACATTGACAATGTTGGGCAATATATTTTTATTAACATATTTACTATGGTATCATACATGAAAAAATTATGATTCCGTGTTTTTGTTCGGAAATATTATCCAAATTTTTATGTACAAAATTGATTAGAATCGGAACAAGTATTAAAAATACTAATAAAAATGAGTTTTATTTGGTCCATAAAATGTTTTCTATCATTATTGGTTTATTTCGAATTATGGTATCTATATTGAATTTTTCTTATTAATTACGGCAATAAAAATCATATCAGTGCTAAAAATACATCTGTTATTACCTTTGTGTGGATGTATTTATGGCTAGTTTATAACATTATGCATATCGTATTGGCTGGCGTAGCATTTGGCGTATACAAATCAATTCTCGATAGCAGTTTAGACATTCACTGGGATTTTATTGGATCACCGCAAGCTATCGTTTAAATAGTTTATCAACGCAAGAATTTATCGTTTATTTATATTCTGTCTGAATCCAAAAAAATCCAAATTATGTCGCAAAATATTTTGGTCTAAATTCTGAAATTAAAATGTCTGCGTGATTATAATTTTAAAAAATAAAGTCGAAAAATACCAGTTGATGACCAAAAACGAGAAAGCACTAAAACAAATTAATAATCGGCTAAAATAGTAGTTGGTTATCAAAATAAATTACGCGATTTTACTTTGAAAATACCACTTCCGAAACACTTTATGAAGTTAATTACAAGCTTATTACTTAGCGATGCATAAGTAATACAGTATTGCGAAACAGAATATTTTTAACGGCGCATAAAATATTATTTATTGCGTATTTATTTTAGCTCAAGCTTTAGCAATCATCATTTTTTTGCTGGTATTTAGTCGTTAGTCAAAAGTCTTTAAACTCGTAAGCTCGTATATAATTCGTTAGACATTATGGGAAAGTAAATAAATCTTGGAACTAAATTATTAACTATAGTTCATTAGGGAATAATATACTGTTTAATTGCTAGTTATCAGAATAATAACTATCAAACAGACTTTAAAAGCCTACACATATTTCGTAGTAAATGAGACTTTTAGTCAAATATACCGTATAATCTTATTCGGTAAATAATGACAAATTTATTACCTATTGATATTACAGCCACTTTTAGTTTTATGATAATATTATTTATATTATGCGCTATCATAAAACTTTAAAGTTTAAAGAGATACGAATATCAAGTGCTAAGTTAATTACAAATGTAAATATAACACATTGTGCATACGTGAAAACGCTAAAAAATAGGTGTTTTAAAGAACAATAAATTTGAAAACCTAAACCTAATCGAGTTTGTAAGTAAAGTGAATTTAATTCGAAAGACTATTAGTTAACAACTAATGTCTATTACTGTTTAAACTCTACAATACAAACAAAATGTCAAAACTTATTAAAAAGAATTTTATTCAAAAATAGAAGCGGCAGCTTTAGTATAACTCCAATTTTAATTAAACAGAATGCCAATATCCATTACTTTTAAATGTCATTAAAAAGTTCAGTCATCTGTGCAATTAATGCTATGCATAGTGTATATAATTTATTTGTTAGCTGAGGTTGTGCTAATGATTTACATAATACAGATTATGTTAATGATTCCAAATTTTATTATTTGTTTTTCTATAATATTGCAGATTATTGAACTTAGAAATCCGTTATTGTTTTTGTGAAAGTTTAAATATCAATATATTTTCTGATCTAATAATTTTGTAGCTGATAATGAACATTAGACAAACGTCCAAATCATAGACTCGATTATAAACAATTTTTAATTTAAATATTATAAAGGATATAATACTTAAGTATTAATAGAATGCGTTTCGCAACCGTCTTTCTAGGTAATCAAGACAAAATAAATGCTTTTTTTAAAAGTTTTTAAGGCAATGACACTTATTTAATCTTTAATCCGTTTTGTTTCAATTGGTTGCGAATTTTTTTACGTAAGAATTTTGTAGTCTTAGACAAGTATGTGATTATCCACATTTAATTAAAAAGAAAAGCAAAATAAACCGCTAATAATGATAAACCAAAAATAAAAATACGTAAACTTGTGCAAAACTTGAAATCAAAGAGAAAAACACTTATCTTTAATGCTTGGCAACAACCAATAAAAAATGATATGCATTGTTAATAATGGATATAAAATTCTAATAGAAATCGATGTATTTTTTATTTATACCAGTCGACAATCGTTAGCATCAGAAGAGTATAGAACTTATTCTATAAGACTTAATCAATGTTTTGTGATTAAGAAAAAAGAAAGTTCTTTTCTTTTATTACTTCAATAGGAATTACGTAATTAGTGATACAATTAAGGATTACGAGCCAAACCGCTCAGTAAAATCATTACTTTTTTTTCATTAACACCGACTTATTCTCTCAAACGAATGAGTTTTACAGTCGTAATCACAAACTCCTCAATATGTTTATAATTATAATTATTTTCATTTATTTCTAACTTTTAAGATTTTAGATTATTCTCAAATGCGTATTACGTACATTAAGTTACCGAATATTGGTAGGAAAAAATTTATTAGCAAATTAGTTAATGTATTGCTTTTAATCATTGTGTAAATAATTATCTGGCTATAGAAAGACTGTTTGGCAAACCATAGCGCTTTGAAATAGAAATTTTAATTTAGTCAAAGAATTTATAATAGATTCTATCTCATAAAAAATCAATGAACGTTAAGTAAATGAAAAATCATGTTTGAGCACATTTTCATTATTATACCAAATAATTCAATCAAAATAATTTTATGCCCACTGTTATACTGAAGGGTAAAAGTTAACCACAAAGTTTTAATCAAAGGAGCCATTATTGTTAATTTGGTTGTATAAAACAAAAAAAAGCACTTTACCCGTGCAAGTGTATCGTCGAACTTATTACAGCGATCATTGCTGTTTACATATATTTTTTCCTACTACGTTCATAACAACACTAATAATAGACAATATAATCGCACGAATTAGTTTCGGATTCAGTGCAATAATATCTCTTTAACAGAATTATACTGAATAAATTTTATTAGACCACAATGAATTGCTGCGTTACAAATCCTTATTATTCATACGAAACTTTTCAGTAAATGGTAATGTATTTTTATGGCATCCAAATTGGTTGGTTCTGTAACCGTTAGCTTAAATGGGTTTATAAGATGCTGGCTCTGCGATTACAGTCGCACGTGTAGAAGGATGTGGTTTACATTCGAATTATTACACAACATTTTTATTTTTTATTATGTAACCAATAGGAATAAAAATTGATAGCTTAAGAAATATTTTTAAAAATAGTGGAACTAAAAGAAATGAGACGAAAATAAACATGCCATTGAAAAACTCTAAAAAAAGAATAACTTTCAAAGATTTTAACGCTATAATTAAAGATGCCAATGGTTTGATTTTTCCCAAACCATTACCAACCATTAAGTTACGTTCATAAACCAGACCAATCC
>JAQIXJ010003720.1:0-12151 GCA_034700185.1 Phthiracarus laevigatus | reverse complement strand
AAAAGTCTACAGACATACAGACATACAGACAGACATTGCAAATCCAATAGCTCGACTTTTTCAAAGTGAGCTAAAAACGAACCAGACATGCAAAAATGGTACGCTTTCAACAATAGTTTGAAATTTTTGGATACATTTATAGGCGATAATAAGTATGTGGCTTTGAAACACTTGACTATCGCTGACTTATCAATACTCGCTTACGTTGGTATCATTAGAATTGCAAACATAGATTTGAGCGAATATACAAGAGTCACTAAATGGTATGAACGACTTGAGAAAGAATTAATATACTTTCAAGATATTCAAGAAAAAGCGTCCAAAAGTTTATCAGCATTAATCGAATAAAATAGTGCAACAAAAATAGGATATATATATTGAGTAATAACTTTTTAATATCGACTATTCATAAAATAATTTAATATAAAGTTAATTTCATAACAAATGTTATTATTTAAATATTAAATTACAGTTATAAAGGTTTTTTAGTTTTTAAACACTATAAAAGTCAGAACACAACACTTTTCAAATAGAATGCAATTTTTACAAGTTGAGTGTCCGTTCGTTTATTAAAACAAATTTTGACAGTAATCTGAACTGATCATTAATAAGGCAGTGAAAATAGTTAATTAACGATTAAACAATACAGTTATATTTTTAGCTCACTTTTTAAAATAAAAATTCAGCTTATGGGTTTGACCATGTCTGTCCGGTCTCCCCTCCTTCAGTCATGGCAAGAGTCATAGAATAAGGAAGCGTGGAATGATAGATGAAAGTATGGGATTAAGTGTCAAATGGATTACTGTTAATATAATCTTAGAATAATCTCCAATATCTATCCTAAAACCGTTAAGTTAATTTTTTGAATCTTGTGCTGCTGCTACTTTAAGAATGCAGTCTATCTTAAACAAGATATATAAATCTTATCACTTATGATCACTTGTACATATTCAGTAATAAAATTTGCCAAATAAATCCAATCCCTCTGGTAGAATAAAACAAAGTAACTTTTGATCATTGATAATGAATTATCCACAATTGATATTACCAATCACAATAGAGCAATGATTGAGGATTAGAAATTAGTTAAAAACAAGTTGCCAGTTTTAAATGGCTTTATTATACGGAAACAGTTTCAGTCTTATAGATACTTATAGATGTGTGCAGTATATTCTAAATTACATTAATAAGGAATTGAGGAATGGCTAAAAGTCTTTGAAGTGGTCACTAAGGGCTACACGGATATCTATTGAATTATTCAATTGCTTGTCGTTTCCAGAGGAAGAGTTGATATTGTATGCAGTGGACGTGTCAAACAAAATCAATACACTTAATTGGTCGGAATGTCGACATAAAATGATAAAACAATTTGGGAGCGCATTAAACAACCCACTAGTGGAGGTTTCGTGAAGGAGACTCCATCCCAAAGAAAACGTTATCTCTTATTATAACAATATGCGTCGACTGTGTCTACCCGATACCCCATTTTGAGTAGGCTGCCTTACTTTCAAATGGTATGCCCGAACAGTATCACATACAGATTGCTGGTCATCGTGCGAAAACTCAAGAAGAGTGGATCAGAATTGCGTTGTAAATTTAAGACGTCAAAAAAAGAATTGAAATCATGGGGCTATACTCGGTGTGGATGCCGCTCAATTATTCGGTTTACATTTCGACATTCGCTCAACAAAGTTAAGCAATTACTCGTTAAACGGCACCGTATTCAATATTTAGCATAAGATGGCAGACGATATCTGCAAACAGTTCGACATATTCTCGACATCTGATAGAGATACCGGACGCATAATTGGCACACCACACGTTATACGAATGAAAACTGATGCAGTAAACTTTCATCAGAGACCAATCCGTTGCTCCAAAAAGAGAAGCAGAGATGCGACGACACACTGACAAATTATTTGCACGTGGACTAACTCTGAAATCGAACTCACCGTATGTTTTTGGTGCCAAAGCGAGATGGTGGGTTTCGACCAGTTATCGACTACAAAAAGCTCAACGCTCAATCTATTAGTTAACGTGAACCGTTGCCTATCTTTCTTGACCTCATCAAAAACTCTCAGCGTCTACCCTTTTCATGATACTAGCCGTTGTATGGGCTTATTGTAGTGTACCTCTGTAACCCGAATCTATTGAGAAGGCCAGTTTCGTCACACCGTATGGACAACACGAATGGTTGGTTCTTGCAATGGGACTAAGGAACGCCTGCTCAGAGTTTCAGCTCATAAATCGAGAAGTATTAAAAAACTTCACGGGTAGCGGCGCTGAAGAGTAATTAAACGACATCGTTTTTCACTCTATGAACATAGATAAACATCGAGAATAGCTATTGCGCATATTTGCCAATTTAAAAAAATTATGCATACGTTAAGTAAGGAAAAATATCATTTTTCCATCACCGAAATAGAATTTCTTGAACACCAGATATCAGAGGCAGAGGTCAGACCATCACCATCGAAGACAACCACTGTCAGAGAGTTTCCGATCCCACGCAATGTATGACAAGAACTCGTCGGTTTGACGAACTTCTATCGCGAGTTTGTACCAAATTTTAGTTTAATTGCGGCCCGCTAACAACGTTATCAAAGAAGAAGTATCTTTCATTAGATCTGAACCTTTCATTTGAATCGACCAAACGTGTTATTGGCGATGGATATATCGTATTATGAAGCGCTATCAACAATACTGCAGCGAAGTACATCTTGACAGTTGTAGATCATCACTCACGTTACGTCTAGACTTCAGCAGTTGAAAGAAATACCATGGAAGCATCGATAATTTTCTTGAGTCGACTCTTTGACTCATTTGGTACTCCAGACGCGTTTCTTAGCGATAATGGTACGAATTTTACATGAAAACGATTTCAGAATTATTGGATTCACGTGGGATAAAGACTCTGCTAATCCCGCCAAATAGACCACAGAGCTAATGGCTTATGCGAGAAAACTAACGATTCAATTGTTAATGGCATACGCCTTGCACTTACGGTTAAGCCAATACTTCGATGGTAGAGTGTTCTCACTTTGTTAGTCAACGATCGTCAACACTACATTACTGGGTTAACACCACGTTATATGCAATTTGGTCTGACCGCTAAAGACGTTGCATCACACGTAGTTTCCGCCAAATATGCCAGAAGAGACGCTACGATGCGCACACGCAACGCTCAAAACTATAGAAAGCGGAAACATGATGTTAAACATAAGTCGAATAATTTTGCTATTATAGATCACGTTAAGTATGGATTGGCAGATAACCACCAATCGTGTAACAAACTTAAAGCTTATTTTGTTGGACCGTGTATAGTGAATGAAAAACTAGGCGAAGAAACGTTTTGTATTAATCACAACAACAAAAACGACAAAAGTTTAATTTAAGCCATTGTTGCGAACTTTTCTAGCGCATGTTTATGAATAGTTAAGTTTTGCACGAACAGCAAAAGATTTTACATCAGTGGCAATTTCTTTCAGCCAAAAAATGAACGCTGTATTAGAAGTCGAAGAAGATGTCAATCAGTTACGAAATAATGCGCGATTTTCATTTTCAGTGAACTTTTTATGCGATAATAAAAATAACAGTTTTAAAATATTGTACTGCAATGCCCATTTGTTAATTAAAGATCACAAAAATATTCAATTCGACAACAACAATATAACAGCAGACCTTCTTTTTCTAGAGGAAACATTGTTTTTGGTTGAAAAAGTTATTGATTTTGTAAAATTTATTCTACTAACTCAAATAACATCTAACTAAGAAAGAAAAGCGAACTGATGTCCTGTATTTAGTAAAGTCAACTGCAAAGTTTTGTATGTGAAGAAATATCAAGAACGAAAGTCGTATTTCAACTGTTTTGCATTTCGTAATAAAGACTATGATTTACAAATCAGTTCATAAAACAACACATGATCTATAAAGTTATATCGACGAATGCTTAATCAATAAAAAAAGTGACAAATCAACAATAGTCGGCGACTTTAACATTGATGTTCTCAGTGATGTTAACGATGCTTTTACTAAATGTTCTAATTTAATGAATACTGGCGTAATTACTAACAGAAACACACAAATAGACTTGGTTTTCTCACGTCTTTGTTCAATAGATGTCATTGCTTATGAATCGTTTTTTTTTGTATCACAAGGCTTTAAGGTTAACTCTCTAAAATAAACGCATGTAAAAAATTAGCTTTAAAATTTTAAAATCAATTAAAAATAAAGATTTTTTAACTCAGCATAGACAATTTTTATATCTTCGCAAAAATTTAGAGCAGTATTAATTAAAATCAATTATTTTAAGTAAGTTATTCAATCAATTTACTTTTGATATGTAAACGATTAATTATTTGAAGTTTTAATATGAAACATAGTCATTTTAAGAAATTATTCTCATGCTTGTTAAGACAGTATTCAAGTTGATAAGCTATACCATTTGGTTTTAGTAATTTTTTTATCAATCTAGCGTAAAAAATGTCTAAAATTTTAAAGTTGATTTGATGGTAACAGTCTTCCTCGTTTTGATAGGCGTCGCGATTATCGATTACTTGGTTAACTTATGCATAAGACCGGATCAAATTACGAAAATGTTAAAGAATTAGTGAAAATTACAAAATAATTACGATACAACATAGTTGAAAATTTTTAAGAAGTCTACACTTTACAAACTCATTAAAGTTTAGCGATTGGTCATAACGTCGAAACGAAATCGAAAGCATAGTAAACATAATCAACATTCAAGAAGTAAAGATTTCTAATGAGTCTTTTAAGAAAACGAATGAGCCGAAGGCTGCCTTTTTTAACGAAGAACGCAAAGACATCTTCTTTTTTCATTACTTCCAATCCTTTTGTTAATTGTATTACAAATGGCTCAACAGCAATCAATCTACATTTTTTATTCTTTTATTTACGGATTCTATTAATTCGACTACGAGTTATGGTTCAAAGGACACTTAAATACAAATTATCAAAAATTCCCATTCGGATTCTACTATTTCTACAAATACTACATTTAGTTTAGGTTACATTCTTCGAAGGATCCATACTATTTCAGGTATCAACAATAAATGTTCACTTGAATTCTTTTTTTGGATTTGGCACAAACTAAGGAATATATTTTTTCTTCTATAGGCTCAATTTTATACAGTTCCAACAAAATCCAACTCTGGTGGCAAATTTTATTGCTATTACTACCAGATCTACAGGTTTGAGTTGAACAGATTCTTCGAGCAAATTTGTTGGTCGCATATCAAATTACGTCTGGTGTCGAAACATCGATACTTACGACAATCCTTCACAAAAAATAATGGATAAGGTAAACGATTAATTATCTATAGAAATAACAGGATTTACTACAACACTTACTAATGGATTGACGACTACTAATATTGATGAAGACAATGATTCAATTGTTAGTCCATCGATTTCGAAATCGCCTTTTGCTGATAATACTTGCCAACAACCAATTTGGAAAGCTTCCATACGATCAATAAGTGCCAATCCTCTAAGCGAATTAGTCTAAAATCAAAACCTAATACATCTATGGATTGTGAAATTTTTCCAAAACTTTCTTTGGATATGAATACCATTGCACAGAAGTTAAGGTTTAGGTTCAAATGGCCTAAATTGAAATAGGCTAACTTTCATTAATTATAGCTTTTTAAATTTATTTGACTTTTTGTGGATTTTTGAATTTTTAATTTATTTCTTCATGTTAATAAAGGGAAAGCTTTTTGTTTTTTACTTTTACAATTAATTGAAATAATTATTGTCGTAAACACAGATGAACGGACGACGAACATTATCAAATTCATATATCTGTCAAAATCAGATAACAAAACATACATATGATTTTTCGTTGAAAATATTTTTGAATTCACAACTCCAATGCTAAAAATATCTAATTTTTTATCATAATTTCTACTCAACAAAACTAATGGAGCAGTGTATTCTGTATATCCTATTTTCGTAGTATGTGTCATTGATGTTTGTGAGTGAAATTTATTACTATTTTATTACTGTTTTACGAGAATATTTAATGGATTAATATCTCTATCTAGTAGAAGCGGAGTTTGCCAACAAAGATAATTGACTTCTTCTACTATTTCTATGAACGTCTGCCAAAATATATAAAAGCCGACAGCAGTTAAACCAGTTTGTACGGATAAAATGTGCAAACAATTATGATTTGATTAATGCAATGTAAACAATAAAAAATAATTTTAAGCAGTTTTCAGTAAATGTGTATTTTAAACATCGACTCAAAAAAATCATTTTATTTAGAATTGAATGAACAAAAAATTATTAAATTTGCCTTTTCTAACACAAGTAAAAATTATTTCTATTCTTATTTCAAATCCTGTTATGTTTTGATTATGTAGGATTTTCGATTTATCGATTTTAATTTTATCGATAGAAATTTAAAATCGCGTTAAATAAACAAGAATTCGCAAACAACAAATTAATAAAGCTGTAAATGTATACTTCCATATGAAACAGTAGAGATGACATAGAATCTGAAATGAATCGATAATATTTAAACACTTTATACGACTAATATAATGGTTACCATTGTATAGAAATGTGGTTAGTTATTGTCTAATAATTACACGAACATGTTCTCAATATATCATTGGAGATGCGTATGTGAAAATCATGACTCAATTCACTGTGTTCGTCAAAGGCTGGTAATTACATTTACGATAAAGAATTTTAATCCTTTTAATATAAATCGATACGTAAAAATGAAAATACAAAATGATTAAAGGCTTTATGAAAAGTAAAATAAACAAGAACTTAAATAATTTGTTTAAAGATTATACTTTCATAGCTAATACAATATTAGATAAAGCGTTTGTAGAGTCTGAATCTGGAAAGTGATTGAGAGCTCCCAACGCTTTATTACTGTACATTATTATTAATTGTCTGGTTTTATCGACTGCTGGTCCGTTAATAATCAAAGAATGTAACCTTCGAGAATAGCACAATGTTAGATGGGATTCATTTCCAGAGTCGTTATCTAAAATGTTTTTTAAAGATTCCCCACTGTTTTCAAAGTGAAGAACAACTGGTGCAGATACTAAATCAAAACGCTCCACAGATTTTAGCGGATTAATAAACGGTAATAGTTGTGCATACGCTTGACTTGCAATGGCCATATTTTTGCCAAACTCATAAGCTTTCAACTGTAAATGTTTGGGTTGTTCGGATAACATTAGCGTTGATTGGCAACTATTTGCCAGAAGACTTCCGGCGAGAAGAAAATTTGTTTTCTTCCAAAACTTTAATCCAACATTATGATAAGGAGATAAAGATTCAATAAAAAACTCTGCTTCCACTTGATCTGCAATAGACTTAGCCATCAGTTCCCCCACTTTTGTGTCGCGCAATTCAGCCAAACCTTTCCAAACACTCGCTAATATAAGATCTCCGATCAGAACAGAAATATTATTATAAATTTGTGAATCGCTAGTTTTATAATATTCTTTTGTCAGAAAACATGGTTTCAGATCCACTACGCTGCGATGTATTAAATGAGAATAATATAGTTTTTCTGCCATTTCTGCTAAAGATCTCTGTCTCTGGGAAATACCACTAGAGTTGTTGGCGTCAATAAAATCTTTGGATGCGGGCGAATGTCCGCATGCTTTTGAAACTAGCAATACAATTAATGCTCGCGTTTGTCTATTGCTTTGTCCTCTATCTGTCAAATGGCTAAATTAAGAACCAAAAATTGTGTGAAAATTAAAAATATATTTAATTTTAGACTAAATGTACTACAACTTAATTTATAAACTTCACGCTTTATTGCAATAAATGCATTTATTATTATTTATTATTATGCATATTTTAGAATATTATCGGTAATATTTTGTATAAATTATATGATGTGTTTGTAAAATTATTAGGACAGTAATATAACTTTTGCATAAAAGTACTGCTATATCAAGGTTATTAATAAAATTAGTTTACAAACCATTGATATTGTGTTGAAATGGCACGAAATGGTTGTATTATATTAAAACAATTCTATTTTAAAGTTTTAATAAATCAAATGAGGGTAAAATATACAACGACAAAATATTTAGTATGTGGTTTATTAGAATGTTAACAATTTGATTATCAAAACGAATATACAATAGATAATGTAATTAAGGATCGTAAATAGTAGTTCTCAACGTACACCAACCCAATCTGAGGGCAAGAATAAAGGGCCAGTATATTTAATACATAATATTAGTGATATCGCGTCTTATGCATTGGGTCAAACTGTATTTATTACATTATAGCTTTTTCTCGTTCATTTTACAACAGATCGAGAAGAAAGTAAAGTAATTCCGTAATTTTAACCCTAGCTTAGCCCTATAGAACATTGGAACTCATAACTTACTTTAATTGTTCAAGTGATGGACTAAGCATCTGATTTGATATCTCATCAGGTAAAAATTTATTTAAACTGAAATTGTACGGTATAAATCCAACAATTTTCTCGCCGTCACACATTGCACTATTCCATTCTGGATTTAAGTTCAAATTATTTTCAACATCGGCTGCATTTGTATTGACTAGTTTTTTGACAGTCACTCTTGAAGAAAGCAATCGCTGAATTGTTTTATTCATGTTTTACTAGTCAATAATGAGGCAATTAATTAGCTAACAAAATCGCAGATGACAAATCCAAATCACAAAAATATACTCAATAATAAGCATAATTATTTATCGATTATAAGCGCACAGCCGACGCTTTTTATTTTTAATTTAAATTATGGAAAAATTGAAAATTTTCTAAAACGGGTTTAGTTAAACACTAAGTTTTTCTTAGTTATAATTTCATTATGGTGACATTATCACATGTATTAAATAAAATTGGTTGTACTATTCCTTAATCAAATAGAAAAACGCTTAAACAAAAGCACGTGAAAAAAATGATGTGGTTTGCATTTAGTCATACCATCGCACTGAACTTAACTTTATTAATAAGAGATTGTACTAAAGTAGATGTAACTGTGTAAATGTGATGAATATTGAGATTACTTTGAAGGGTATTTAATGCGTAAATTGAGGCAAATATAACTAACTAATTAAAATATTACATAAGCGGTTTTGCAATAGTATGTTAGAAATTATTAAAGCTCGGATAATATTTAATTTTTTAATGTTAAATATTGATTATAATATTGATTTAAAGCATATAATTTGCGCTCTATCCGCCCTATTCCACAGCAATGTTAAGAAGAGAGAAACAGTGGGCGTGGTATACGTACAACATTTCAATGCTTCAAAGGAATAGAGAAGTCTTGTCTGATTTAAAGCCAATATTTTGGTTATTTATTTACTTAAGACAACTTATTAATTTAACTAATTTTTATAAATTTTTTATAATTAAAGTAAGGAAAATATAATATTTTATAGACAAAAAATATTGAATATAATATGGATTATTAAGCTAAAATAATGAATACAATAGGATAAAAACGGTTCAATTATTTATTTAAATTACAAATTTTGACTCAGATCTGATACTTTATTTTTATGATATACGAGAATAAATATGTTTAAAACTAAACTCATTTTAATAAAAATATTTTGGATAAAGGCCTAAAAATGTTATCTTCTCACAATCAGCGATGGATTTGGTGCGATATGTGTAAAGCATAGTTTTATACTTTGATAGTGTACTATGACTGTGAATGCATAAACGCAGTCGCATACTCTTTTACCAGTCAATTCAATATTAAAATGAGTTCTCAGTGGCGGAAACATATCGCGCCAAAGCCATCGCTGCTCACAATCTAATCTATTTTGAATGACATTATCCCAAAAACATTATTTTATAATTTTAAAACTAGAATACCGTGTATATTATTAAGAACGCATACGCTTTTTTGTACAGATCGGATATTTAAAAGGCAAATACATTTCTACCAAGGTTTAGTTTGGCAACGTATTTAATTTTACTATTTATAACTCAGTCACCAAATTGGAGACAAAACTCAAACTAGCTAACAGGTGTACTTTATACTTATCCGATCTGTGCGAAGAAGCATATGCGTTCTTAATAATGTACACGGTATATATTTATAAAACCTGTGAAATAATTTATTTTTGTAACAGTATTACTTGCATTCAATTTCTTGGAATAATCTAACTAAACGCTAAAAAATAAATTTATATAAAATTCCATGCTTTAGATATTATAGCTAGTTGTGGCTATGTTCATTGGTATCGCTATCAAGTTTGGGTTGGGTATATTTTTATTACATACCATCATAAAAATTTGGGAAACTTGTCATTTTTAAAATTAACTTTATTTGTAAAACTTTAAAACTTTAGTTAATGGTAGTATCAGTGTTTCCCAGAAGGGAGGGTCTGGTTGGGTATATCCCCCACCCAATGCAAATCTAGTTATAAAATAGCAATTTTTCATGAAATTTGCACTTTTTTGACGAATAATCTAAAAATTGTCGCTTAAATCAGATGAGTTTGATCTCCCCTTGAATTTTGGAAAAATACGAAATGATACCCCATCCAGACCTTCAATGTCTGGGACACCCTGGGTAGTATTACTACTTATTTAATGTTCTAAACCTTTAGAAGAAAGTAATAAATAGGGCTTTGAAAATCGTTAGAAAAACTAGTGCCATAACGTTTGTTAATCGTTAGAAAAAAAAGTGAAAATTTGGTAGAAATTTTAGATCCTTAATTTAAAAAGGATTTATAGTTATCTAAACCAGTGATGCGCGTGCTAGTCCAAATAAACCACAGAGTTAGACTGGGCGTTGCTACAGTATAACATTTCTCTGCATTCATGGACTAAGTAACGTATATTTCATTAAAACCTTACCGCATAAAAATATTACATTAAAATGAAATTTTTAGATAAAGAAACTTATTATTGTGATAGATTATCATGATGGAGCTTTTCATTACCGAAAATTTTTTATATTATACACTATACATTATAACTTAAAATACTAAGAGCGAGCGGAGGTAGTGAGCTAGAGACCATATGCTTACTGAACTTAACTTTACAAAGTCAGATATTATGAAAGTATCGATCTAAATTTTTACTAGAAATTAAGCCCACCAGAACACAAACTCAAAAAATGTTTAACCTGACACAACTTATACCTGACCCAACTTTAACCTGACCCAACTTTAATCTTATCCAACTTTAACCTGACCCAGCTTTAACCTGATCCAACTTTATTCTAATCCAACTTTAACCTGATCAAACTTTAACCTTATCCAACTTTAACCTTATCCAACTTTATTCTAATTCCACTTTATTCTAATTCATCTTTAACCTGACCCAACTTAAGCCTGACCCAACTTTAACCTGACCCAACTTTAACCTGACCCAACTTTAACATGCATAGACAAAATATTCCATCAACTAGATGCAATGTTTAATCAATTCTTGGATTTGTTCTATTGAACAACGAAGAATATACATAGGCGATAGATGTTATCAACTTGAATCAACTAGTAGCAATGTTTAATCATTTTTGAGCTGGATTTAGTTGAAAGGAAGTTACATAAATGATAGATGAAATTAAGTTTCTACAAAGAGTGGTGATCGATCTATTCATGATCATGATCGAGTGTAGACGGAAGAAACAACTATATTATATTCTCCTTCAACTTGAGTGTTGTTTAATTTCATTTATAGCTTGCTCTAATGAACATGAAAGATGTTTAAATGAAATATTACAACAAATTTCATCCGATAGGAGCAATTTTTAATCACTTCTTGAGCTCAATAAAATATGAAATCAACTTGTTTTTCAAAATAGTAGGTATTTTTGAAATTTTATTAATTAAAAATTGGATTAATAGATTGTAATCAGAACTTGAAAGAATCGCTGACAACTACTCAAAACATAATTGAAAATTAAAAGATTAATGAAATTACTATTACATATTTTCTAGATTATATACGTAAAATAATAGTTTAAGCTTACGGAAATTCAATTGTAATCGTAATTCCGTCATTTACGATCCTTACATGCAAGGATTTCCCATTTTTTGATTAGTTATGTAAGTATGAAAGCATTTTTTATTTGCGAGTTATTATCTACATTAATATAACTCTAATTTCGTTTATATTTATTACCAAAATTCAACAATTTTTAAATAGAAT
>JAQIXJ010003719.1:0-12152 GCA_034700185.1 Phthiracarus laevigatus | reverse complement strand
GTTTTGGCACCCGTTTTTCCACTTTGATCAAAACTTTGAAATTACTTAAAATTCTTTTTTGTCCTTAAACTTCTAAAATTGATTGGGTGGGTCGCACTTCAGAAAGGTTTTGTGAAGTCGTTTCCCTAACCCCCTCTGGAATACAACTCACAAAAACATATTATTTTCATTATCTTATCTCTACTATATTATTAAAACGGCAATATACTATCAAAAATAAGTTATTTTAAACTAAATGCTAAATATGTACATTGTTTTATTAAATTAAAACTAATAGATATATGCGAAATAAATATATAAATAGTATTTTAGTAGTTTACTAATTAGCAATATTTTTATTTTTGATTTCCAAAATAAATTAATAACGTTCTCCCAACACTAGGACTAAAGGCGATGAAGAACTAAATTAAGCGTTTAGTAAATAAATTAGTTTGTGGATATGTGCGCGAACGGTGTCGACGTACGGCCAATCAAGATTATAGAGTTTTGATTCTTAATTGAATATTGTTGTTCAATAAGAAATCTTTTGATTTTAAAATTTATTTATTCAAAACAACGCGATAAAAATAATTTCATGTTAAAACTAAATCAAAAGCCAACCACACAATGATAAAAACTCACTTTTTTCGGCCAGTGCTTTTTTAGGTGACAAAAATATGTTAGATTTTAAACTGATGAAGGAATGATGCCAATTATTATTTTTATTTTATGAAATCTGGGAAAACCCATTAGTATCATAAAAATGCGGAAACACAGACAGATAGATGGGCAGAATACAATTCCATAAGCTTTACTTTTTTTAAATAAAAACAGAGTTTATAATTTAAAGTTTATAGTTTATAACGATAACTCGTTATAACTTTACTCCATTAGTTATCATAATTTACTGTCATTATTTTTTTATTTTGGGATAAAATATGAAAATTTAGTGATTTAATTCAAGTTATTATTTTTGATGATTATCTTTTAAAGAAAAAACACAATTTTCGAGAAACAATATCATAAAAGTATCTTTTACTTTCATTATTTACTTTATTTCCTTATTTTCATATTTTTTGAAACATTTTTTTTATGTTTTGAAAAATGGTACCGGTATATCAAGTTTTTCGCTCGTGAAATAAAAATAAATTTCTAACAAGCATTGAATGTCTTACAATGTATGCCAATAACATGTAATGGGATATCATAACAATGCATGTAGTTATTAACAATAGCTGCGCAATACTGAAAATAAAACTTGCGAAATACTGGAAATAAATAAATTTTCAACGCGAATGAACAGCTTTTGTGATGAAGCAAATCGTTTGATTATAGTGAAAAGTATTTTCTACAGAAAATGGGTCAAAAACGCAAATCCGGACATAATTCATTTATGTCATACAGTATTTTTGTTACTAATTTAATAATATGTTTAAAAGCGAGTATAAGATTACACAGGAATGAAAAATAAAAAATTAGGCACTTTATAAAATTAAAGACTACATGATTTCAACTTTATGAACAGTCATGTTTGTTTTATAAATTTTTTAAAATAGTTGCATTAAGAGAATTCATAGTTAATCTTACTGTGGAGTCCAACAATTTTGGCAACAGATTTATATAATTATTTTTAAGAAATAATGGTAGTAATAGGACAGCCAAAAAGAATTTCGTAAAAGTTAATCATTGCTTATTTAATATCAGCGACAGGCTATCACTGGTAATTCAAAAGAGCACGCATTCAGTAATTACAGTATAAATCCAATATTGCGTGGAATGTGAACTGATTGCGAACTTAAAAAAACGTGTTAATAATAAAACAAAATGATTTGACCTCCATTTTTCCCATCAAATTGCTACTGTTCGCAATTTTATTTGATTGCAATTTCGTTTTATTGGTAATTTACAATAACGATGCGCGAATAATAACTGTGGAAGCAGGAAGTCTAGCAACTATGTGGAAAAAGTGCCCATTAAGATAATAATCCTTTTTTAAAGAGCAATAAATGGCATTAAAAATTCCAAGCTGAAACTTATTAAAATAAAATAATTATATATACGCTTTCTGTTGTGTGATATTAACTTGAGGTGCAAATTACTTCCTCGAAACAATACTGAAACGTTATGAGCATAATTGACGTTGAAAGCAACAGTAATAAAATAGCTGCGCAAAGAAAAATAATCGATGTCAAAATTTTTATGCGATGCTAGAACTAGACTTTATTAAATTGACTTTTATTTAATTCAACAATTACTGTATGATAATCTTAATTAAATAAGGATAGTCTTAGCATTTTAATTAAATTTTTATGAATTTTTCATATATATAACTATATATATGCATCAATATAGTTATTATCACATGGATTACATAAAAGAGTTAATTAATAATTAATTAAAATATATAAATATTTAATTTAATTACTGCTATAAGTATCTAAATATATCATTTCACTAATTCACGTCATTTTAATATATATACGTTAGCATTTATATAAATTGAATATCAAAAATAAATTAATTAAAATTAAATTAGAAATAAATACATATCAATTAAATACATTAATACTATAATCTTAATAAAAAAATTAGACCATAAATTAGTAATAAAAAAATGCATTCACAACAGACAAAAAACAAAAAAAACTACTTTGGACGCACACACTTTTTACGTAAATAATTTCCGTTTTCCATCTATATTTTTTAATTACTCATTTTGCTGTTTTTTAAATATTACTACAAAATAATGAAGTAAAAAAAGACCGTTTCGTATCGATATTTATAAACCGATTTAATTTATTCGTACAAAAATTGCTCCAAATGTTTGAGCATTTTATCCGCGTCTTTCTTCTTGATTCCCAATTTTTCGGCCAATTCCGGTATTGTTGGCGCATTCTTCGGACTCGTCCGATACGGACGAACGCAACTTCCGCCCAAAAAATCGGGTAAGTCTTCGCTGGTCACGTAATCGGTAATGTTTTGTTTGGTGACTAAACTGATAATATGTTTATGGTCCTCAGGTAGCCATGATTGGACTAATTTGAATACCCATTGCAAAATGATGGGCAAATCGTTGACCAAAACTAGGTTCAAAAGTCCCGGATAATAGTCGCGAACGATCGACGTTATAAAAGATAGCAAATCAATATTCATGTTAGTGATGCCAGCATTGGCGCAATCAAATACAATGGCTATGCCGCGGCTTTCGTTATTGTCCACCCGTTTATCTTGCGTTTCCACAAGAAATGCGATGTACTTTTTCAGTACGTCCGACCATTCGCTAATTTTTTTATTCACTTTGACGCGAAATATGAGCATTGTTGAACCGTATATGTCGTTGCCGTACGGAAATACGCCGCCAATTTGAAAATATTCGCGTGGGAATTGTGACACTTTCAGCTGTCTCACGCCAATCGTTTTTCGCCACTTTAGAGCGGTTACTAATGCGTCAAAAGATTCGTCGATATCACAGTTTTTATGACGTAGAAAGCGTCTGAGAAAGCGTTCAGTTGTTTCTATCATGTCTATATCCAGTTCATCGTAATCATCGGGGTTACTGTTGGCCTCTTCAATAATACGCGATCGAAGATTGTACACTAGAGTTGCGGGAATTTCGTTCTCATTGATAGGCATTGTTTTCTAATAACGATCGATATATTTAGCTGATGAAACACATTGGACGTAAAAATCAAAAAATGATTAAATTAACTACTCAGTAGTTAAATAACAATACGTTTTTTAACAAATATTTAGAATGGTAGAAAGGAGAATCCACAGTAGAAATTTTTATAGCGAATGTTTTGAAATGTGATTATGCACCGAAGAAATATTGTGCACACTTTATTATGCGCTGATTTAAAACATACTAACAACAAAATACTTGTCTTTATCTTATAGACTTGATATGTGCCCGTTTTTTGCGCTGTAATTCACACAACTTTCCTTTTACTCGAAAACCGGATTTCTTTCCTATATCCCCATTTCTAGCTGCTAGCGAATTATTTTTTTTATTTATCACCCAGTTTTTTACGACTTCCAGGCAAAACTAGGGACAAGAGGCGGTAACTATACCTGTTTCGCACTTGTGTCCCGCAATATATCCTGTTTCTTTGACGCACGTGAATACTTGAACTTCTGTGATGATTGTTTCGATGGAACACATTAAACAATATAGAATAGTGGAACAGGAAGATCAACACTAATTACCATGGATTTCACATTGGACTAGAAATTAGTTTTGAAATTCTAGCGTCAAAACACGAAAATCATACAATCATATTATTATCAATAAAAAATCAAACAAACTTCTTATAAATTACTTTTATTACTCAAAGAATTAAAGAATTAATTGCCGAATAAAAATTAAGCAAAGAATTTTTTAATTTTCTCAAGTATTTGCTCAGAGGATTTGGCAGCCGTTTTGCCACTTTGACGAAAATTTTGAATTTAAACATTCACGGGGAAATAAACGAACGTCAAAATACGATTTAATAATTACAAAAATAATTTTTATTTGTTTCACCAATACATATATAATTCGATTGCTTCAAAGTTAATTAAAACAATTACATACAGACACACACATACGTAAACGTAAATAAGTTACGTTTGTTTGCAACGGATACAAAGCAATAACCGGTAAAATTAAACTAACGATATTTGTAATTAAAAGACTTTAAATAACTTACATTTGTATAACTTATAAATAGAAAATATTTTTTTTAAAAAAACATTTGTTTTTTGGTTATTTACATAATTTTAAAAAATCATCATTGTTGCAAAAAATATTGTAATTAATAGAACGCGAGTGGTTCCTCGTTATTACTGTGCACTATAAATTATTTTGATTTGCATTGCGTAAATAAAATCACCTTCCGAGCGTAAAACCCGCGCGCACACACAAATGACTCGTTATCGCGATTTTAAAAAAAACCATAATCGTACTAATACTCAGTTAATTGAACATTAGAAAATAAATCTTCCCAATCAGTGGACGAAGGCATTTGTTGAGACTGCGACCCATCGGCGCATAGTGGGCCAGATGTTCCGTATAGACAGTTTGATACGGGAGCGGCGGGCCTGTGAATCAGTTTAGTGGATGGCGACGCGTTCTTCGGTATATACATTGGCCCCGCAGGAGCGATAACTGAATTTATTTGGCTGCTTCTTCGATTTAATTGTTGGTCACCTTTTACGTAAGGCAGCAGTATTGGTCTAAAACAATTTTAATTTTGTTAATACCGCGTATGTTGATTAAATAATTTTTAAAAATGTGGCTTACATTGCATTCAATTCGTTGTCTAACAATGCTTGAAATGGATTCATTTGTTTTTGTCTATAAACGGAAAAACAATTAAAATGTTGTTAAGCCAAAGTAATTATTTAGAAATGAGCTAAATAAACAATCTTCAAATGAACTTTAAAATTGGAATTAAATTTATGAAATTTATGGTTATTGGTTGATGTCATTTTCAACGTAGATTTTAAGATTGAACTTAGTTTCAATGTTCAAATTTTGAGTTACAATTTTTTCACAAAATTGAACTTCGCAAATCTGCTTACTTTTAAAAAAATTACTATTATAAAGGTCATTGATAATTCAAAAACAAATATATTGTAAGCTAATTTATCATTAATGCATCATTATTTAGGTTTGCTTTAAAGTTAGTAACTTTTCAAATAAGCATTATGTCACAATGACTTTTACAAATTAAGCAAACAATATTTTGATGGCAATTTTTGTAACAGTTTAAACGCAAAAATTTAAAATTCATTCATAGAGAGCTCACTTTTTTATAGGTTTACGTATACGAATGTTACAAATATATTAGTTTTAAAGATGATAAAATTTAAAATCCATTTATTAATATAAGACATGTATGAAATCTTTAATTAATATAAGATTGTGGACAAGAGGACGGACAGATGGATATACTCAAAACCATAAGCTCACCTTTGAGATAAAAAATTTAGCATTTGTCTTTAAATTTTCTAACAAATTTTCTTATACGAAGTGGATTAAGTTTTATTTTAAAATCTAGTTGACAATTTAGTACCATTACGTGAATTCAAACAAAAACCTAACTATTATCTTATCAATTTTAATAGTCGCTAAATTGCTAAAGAATAATTTAAAATTTTTTAAATAAATAAACAACAAAATATCGCTTATTTTCATGAAATAAATTTCGAATTTCAAACAGACCTTTAGCGACACAAAAAATTATAATTATAAAAATGCGAATACATTGCGACATGAATTACAAGCGTTTCCTTAAAATTAATAATGCTCACAATTTGCCAGTTGACAGGTTTTTTTCTAATCAATGTAAACATTTAAATAAAAAACACGAAAAGTCATTATCCTTTAGCTAGTTATCAAACAAATAAAAGAAAAATAAATTATTATTAGGATAATAAAAAAAATAACACTGCAATAACATAAACTGAACAAAATGCTGTTTTTATTACTAGTACGCTATTTTTTTAAAACACTGAGCACGCAAAAACCTAATTTTCAAACTTCCAGATTTTTATTTTCTTAAAAAAGAGATAATTAAAAAATTGCTTTTTGATGATAACTGAATAAATTAAATTATTATGTTTTCTTGTATTTACCTCATAAAGAATAAATTAAGATCAAGTTTGGATATGTCAAATCTTTTTCTCAATTTACATTACATTACCGTTTTTTTATAAAAAAAATATTAGTAAGTACATAAAATGATAATGATTTAAAAATTTACAAAACAAGTTTAATTTTTTTGGGTACTCCCAATCGTTAATCCCATTATTTTTGCCTGTATTATCATTTTTGTAATCATTAGTCTATCTATTTTTAAACAGGATAACCATTTTATGGGATAAAATAAAGGAAGAGTAACGAAATTGTGTCGGTGCAAACATTTTTATTATTTAAAAATAAAAACATGAGCCTTAATTCAACAAAATTTGAAGATTTTAATTTCTGAATGCATAGAATTTGATTAAAAATAGCACCATAGAATTGATTCTTAAGGTTGTAAAATATGAGCAATAAAATATAAGACGATAAATATTTTAAATTATGCTTCAGATATCTTATATAAATACAGCACTTAAATATGCCACTCAACAAATAAAACGAATGTCATATCAAATATTTACATTGAAAATTGGGTTTCTCGGTACAGACAATTGAAAGAAAATTTATTGCTAATTCGTTATACACAGCGAAGAAAAAATTTAACTTCGCTTGAACTCGATAAAATAAAAATGTCTACGCTTTTCACGCAATATGGAGCGGGTATAAACCTTATTTTGGGTGTTATCCATGCACGCTGTTGTTGCCAGACATAGAATTTGTACTTAAAAAATCGTTATCGATATTCAACAGTCGTTAAAAGTGATAATAAAAACGCGATTATAATAAAGATGCCATAATTTATCATTCGGAAAATCATTACGAACAAGAATTATGCAAAAAAAATAATAAATAAAAATCGCTATAAATTACTCCGAAGAAATTAAAAATAATAACGGGCACACACCATGTGCCATTGAAATCGTTTATTCAAATTAATGCAATAAAAGACGGTTCAGTTTCTGTGTAATAAGCATGCATGAAATATCGAACGAGAAAATAGGAATAAGTTCATGAATAATAAGTAATGTTTTATAAATAGAAAATCGTTCTGACACTGGAGAGAGACAAGTGGCTTATCTCATTCAATATTCATTATACTGTACATGTGTGTGTGTATTGATTTACATAATGGTTAATGTATGAAAGAGTTAAACACAAACGTTACATTACGCACCGAATATGTCACTTTGCTGCTTATCTGTCACAACTAAATTATATATAGTTATCTGATAAATGTCAAGAAACTTATATGAAAAATGTTGGGAGGATAAGCAAAAAAAGTGTGTTGTAAAAAGCTTTTGTATGTAACCTTTTGAAAATTCGTTTTTCCGATAAATTATTTGTGCTTTCAAATAGGTTTTTCTGAAAGGTTTAAATATTATTTTTTAAATAAAATCTCTACAAAATTTTCTAACTTTTTGTTTTTTAAAAATTTTTAATAGGAAATTATAAAAAAAGGTTATCTTAAAGACTACAAGTTATTCACGTAAAAAACATCAAAAAGTCATGGAAAATTAGAGTAAAATCTTAGTAACGATTGACGCGAGCACATTTTAAAATAATTAATGCAAAAAAATTTGTTTACTTTTTACCCGGCGATGTCAACTCATATATTAAAGCATAAACGACTACGTTATTAAATTACGAATGCGTTTACTTACACATTAGCCTGCGTTTGATCAACTCTTGACGGACCCCTTTTGCGATTAGGAAATAGAATATTTCCGAGTGAGATACCGCTAAATTGATAACAAATGATACCGTAAATTAGTCTAATGAAACATTTATTATCGCAATGTCATAAGTTTTTGGCTGCGTTTTTTCTCTTTAGTGTCATTAATGATACGATAAATACTGTACCCATTTTGAAGCGCATCCCATCGTGATTTCGCTTTTTCCACCACTTTCATCAGATCCTCGACGATGGAAGACAAGCCTGGAATATTAGGCATTGATGGTGCCGATGAGGGCGCCAGTGGTATCGATTGGACGGCTACGAAAATGTTTTGAAAAATTGTTAATAATTGTTATCAATTTTTATTGTTTTTAAAAAAGCAATTATTTTTTTTAGTAAAATATACAGTATTTATGTTTACATTTAATATTTAAGATCATAAAATGTACTATAATTTTAATAATATAAAATATTAAGAGAGAATTGACAATTAAAAGCAAAATTTGAATATGATTACTACAATAAAGTTATAATTAAACCAAAAATTATTTACCTTTAATAACACAAACGAGACTAATCGCGATCACGAAAAAGCTATAAAATCGCATCATTTTCCCGGATGTGTATGCGAAATATAGAAAAAATTATCCACTTAATAACACACTGAGTTATTGTTATAAAATTTAAAAAATAATTATTTTTTATTTATTTCCTTTCCTCTCCTGTTCGCTATAAAAATCGACACTTAAAGTGAGACTTGAACTTGAAAAATCTGTTTTCAATAACTAATAAAAGTGCAAAAAACTGTTACAAAACGCTGCCTTTTATAAATCCCTCACCGCTTTACGGGCAATAAAACGAACAAGAATAGCAACAGTTTTCTTGTCTCTCGAGAAATGGATCACATCCTCAATTTTTTTAATAGCATATATGTGTAAATTACATAACATGAGAGCGAGGAGAGAGAGAGAGAGAGATCTGGCTATAGGAAAAAGAAGATTATTTTGCCCCTCAAATGTTCATAAACTTCTATATATGTGTTGTGTGTTCGTGAAATGATTTTTCTAGGTCGACACCCGATACAATAAAAATCAATGTCATTAATCAGTTGACGGACTACCGCTTGTTTTGTGCTGTAAATTATCCTTTGTATGTGTGTGCGTGTGTTTGATGTCTAATTTAGCTCAGCGGGCATTCCTAATCCTATCAATTCGGTTACGGCCATATAAATCCGGAATAATTATCTTTATTTGTTATCTCGCTGTTGCGCTAATAGTGTGAAATACAAATGAATCCATGAATCGCTTTTTTCGTATTTATTTAGTCTATAATTAAGGGCTAACGATTAAGTATATAATTTCGGAGATTAATCACAATTGACTTTTACGTCCGCTTTCGCGTAAGCTTTTTTTTCTACGCGTGAAGCGGTTCTTTTATTTGTTAGCGATGAAATAAAACATTTTCTAACTTTTCTCCAAACACACAGACACTCTATTGAAAAAGTCAATGATGCTATTATTAGAAAGGTTTTTAATGCGCGAAAAGCTATTATCCTATATTCACAATTAATTGTATAAGCATTTTATTATTATTATTAACATATTGCACCGATAATTAATGGATTGTTATGCTGCGCACATCAAACTCAGTCAAAAACTGTTTTTAATTAATTGGATTTTTCAAAAATAATGCGTGCTTTAGGCGTTTATTAATGAAAAGTTGATTGCGAATCTGTGCGAACCTATATTCTGATGAGGTTTACTTAAAAATCGCTTATTTAACTCCCGTTTAATTAGAATAATACTTTAACTTCATTTTTTATACTCCAATACTTAGATATGATTTATGGAAAATTTTTTTGCAATATTAATTAATTAAGATATTTTTAGATTTACGTTAAATTTTTATTTAAAACAATGTACAGTATAGCTAGGTTTAATAACTTAAAACGATTTGATTATATTTATATCTTATTTCTGTTCGATTATGTTTAAAACACTAGAATTGCAAAAGCGATTCAAACAAAATATAAGACTTTATAAGCTTAAGTTAATTATGCATTCTTAGGTATTCAAGCGTTTGGCGAAAAATAGTTAATCCAAGCAACACTTTCTATTAAATTTTAATTCCAAACATTTCAGCTTTGCCTAATAACAACAGCTAAATGAAATTAATGCAGATAATAGAGTAGAATTTTTTGAGTCAAAACTTAATTAACATAATTGCTATGTTTAATAACAGAAAAATTAATTTTTATGGCATATTGAAATGTTTGAAATTGGCATTATTAGATTATACTGTTACAGTAGTCTTCAAAGAAAATTAATCATAGCGTAATGAGCACGGAATACGCAGCCAAAATATACCAAACACATAAAATTAAAAATTAATGTAAATTAGTAAACTATTATAATTTGTTAGTTTAATTATTATAAAACTAAACAATCACTATTGCAGTTTTTAAGATACTGTAAAGAAACAGCAGAAACAATACTGCAAGAACTGTTAGAATATTTTATCAAGACATACAGTCACAACAAAGTACTGGTACTGTTAAGTGCTGTCCAACAGTAAAATTCTTTATATTTTTAAATGATTGCTAAACTACATTACTGTGTAGTAATTTGGGTTTCTTGGATAAACTTTATCCAATAAAATATTGTCTTAAAGTTTTAATGTGGATTTGTTTGCGGCAAGTTAGCTAACCTATTATTGGAATATATATCAATTTACAAAACATTAATAAAATAATCCTCAATAACATTTATTAAAAGATAATGTTTAACCCTAACCCAATTATTAATTTTAAAAAGGGTTAATTAAGACATTACACATTTAGTAATAATAAAATTTTCAATAAAAATTGCCGAAGAATAACCGTTAAATGAATTGCTGAAAAACAAAAATTTTTTAATCAAGAAACAACTTGTACTAAAGTTGTTAATGACTTTAAACTTCGTGTAGAACTCGATGATTTTTATTTAGAAAGATTATTTTAAAAAATAAAATTAATGTTAGAATATGGAACGCCGTCAAACAGAATAAATTATTTATATTGCTCTAATACCATCAAATTAATTCCTCTCTTCAAGCATCACAAAGATAATAATATAGATAAAACTCAGTTATGACTAGCAATTAATTAATTACTCTAACATACACAGGTAGTTGCAGAATTATTTCGAGTTTCAATATACATAAACTGATGAACGGAGTGAATTTGCGTGTGTACTCAAATTCATAGATATTATTATTTTATATATCATTTGAAATAAAAATAAATAGTTTTATCGTATTTTGTAGCTATCAGTATTAGCTAATTAAGTCGTTTAACAACTCTTAATTAAAATCTTTAACTCGTTGGCTCCCTATTTATTTAACGAGGAATATTTACCAAATGGGAAAAATATAAGCTTTAACAATTTTTCCACCGATTAGATATAGCATATGAAAGGTATAAAATTAGATAAATGCATGAAAATTTATTGCTAAGGTAAACGTTTTGACGAGATATAATTTTTGGCACTCATTAAACTGACGGTAATTAGTGTTATTGATAAATTGGAATGAAAACAAAAACTCAAATAAAAAATTTCATTTAAAATATTAATAATTTGCCGCTTAGTTATTTAAAGCTTTAAATTTATTTCGAATTTTGTGTTGTGGAGAATTAAGACTAAATTTGTTTATTTTTTGCTTAACTAATTTTTAATGAATTAAATTTGTTTTCATTTTTTAGTAAATAAATATATCTTTAATTCATAATTAGAGTATTCATTTTGTATTCACGACCACAAGCTCCTAAAACTTCGCATAATTTATAAATAATGGTAACTTTTATTGTTATTTACTAAAAATAGGGCCCTAAAAATT
>JAQIXJ010003718.1:0-12155 GCA_034700185.1 Phthiracarus laevigatus | reverse complement strand
CCCTTGTCCAAAATTGTTTTCAATACTACTAAAATTTCCTAATAACTTACTTTTCAAAAAACTTTTTAAACTTAATTATAAAATAAACTAAGAGAGATATTTAATAAAATGTTAAATTTAAGAAAAAGACAATATATTTTAACTTTTAAGTAGTTTATAAAAATTTATAAATGCTATATTTAAGTGCAATTTTGTTAATTTATTAATGCTATTTATAGCGCTATTTTTTATGCTATAAATGCTATTATTTTGACTCTCTAGTAATTATATAATTATAACATAACATCCAGACATCCAGGAAAACATTGAAATACAAATAAAAATTCTAAGCGTTGATAGTTTTAATAAAATCTGTTATTATTATTATATCATATTTCAGTGTATTAGTTAAATTAAGGTAAAATTGCAAGTCTAAAGTATTTTAATATTAATTAATAATTATTCTTAATTTAAATATTTTAATATACTTTAAAAAACAAGAGCTGTTGAAGTTAATAGACAAACATTTTCGATGCACATTTTATTTTCTGCTTTATTTCGAGAATTTGTATTTGTATTTTTTTATTTGATTATTACTTACAAAAACTTGAGTTGGAATAATATTAAGTTTATCTCTAACATCTGTTTTCGGAAAAATGGGTTTTTATATATTCTAATCAAAAATGTAAATGTAAGATATGCAACAAATATCTGAACATTGTTCTTCATTTTAAATCTCTCTCTCTCTCTCTCTCTCTCTCTCTCTCTCTCTCTCGCAATGTGTTTCAGGTCTAATTTTATTATCGATGTGATATCGCATCGCATTTTTAGCCTCTGTTTTGCGTCAATCAAATCGTTAAAATTTTATCGAAACCGCATTTCTCGCGACAACAGTTAAATTGAATTCAATTACTTTATATAAGCCGAACCAAACACTTGAAAAATTGGCGAATCAATGGAAAAATAGAGGATTTGGACGCGAAAATGTCAACTCGTAACGGACAATCATCAATAGTAGACAATAAGCGAAAATAAAAAGAAGAGGAAAGAAAACATCGCTTGTGGCGAAACCGCGTTATAACAAAGAATGGGAGAGAAAACTATTTTTCTGTATTAATCAAAAGCAAAGAAGAAGAGCTCGGAATAGGAAGATAGGAATGGATAGAATGGAAGCGCATATACCAAAGCATTGCAATGCAATGCCCACTTTGTTTTATATAGTTTTGTGCGGAAGCGAACCAAACAACGTGCATAGCCATCAACTAATGAGGCAGACATTACTGCGCTGCCAGAGATGACTGACTGGATGTGATGATGCATTCATCGCATTCTATTCTAGCTTATGGTAAAAAGGAAGGTAATCATAACTAACTATAACGAAATTGGTTTTTCTAGTATTTACCGCGTTATATGCTTAATCATTTATATTATACGGGTATTCAAACAAATAGCTTATATATACCATATATTAAGTGAATTGATTCGATTTTTTATTGAGCGAACCCAGTAATTACTTACCAACAATTTTGTTTTTAAACTGATTTAGAAGTTAATTAGTGATTTAAACAATTAATTTATTAACAGTATTATAAATAGTTGACAAATTAGCGAACATATTAACTATATAAACAAAATATCGATTCGGATTGTCTTAAATCATTTCGATGGCAAAATAAAATTAATTTTTTAATTAATATTTTTAAATTGATCATTATTATAGATTTATACTTTTATATCCGACATTAAAACAAATTAAGGTTTTAAAAATTTAAAATATACATTTTATTTTCTATAGTTCCATGAGGATTAGAGTCGTTTCAATTTTTAAAATTTCAAAAAAACTTTAATTTCATTTAATCGCGAATTTATTCTAATAAATAAAACTAACCGTAATTATTTTCTATAAGATTATTATATAAATATATCTACAAGTAATGTTGTTTCGATTACAGTTTATAAATTTCAATTTTAGTAATTAATTTTAAAAATGATGTAATTTCCAGTTTAAACTAAATTAGTTGACTTTTTTGGGGGGTTTTCAAAACGTTAAGTTGTTATATTGTAGTAAAATTAATTAAAACGAATAATTTAGACAAACGTAAACTAGAATTAAAGGAGAACCCGTTATTAGTTTTAATCGCAGTTTTAGATCAAACTAAAATAAAAATTAAACCATATGTTCGAAAATTTATTAAAATTGGATTCTATTTGGCAAAAAATGATCAATATCTGGTCATATTGTGTAACAAAGCGAGCATAAGTTCACTGTTTTATGTTAACATATGATGAATTATTTCGAAACATTAATGATTTTAAGTGCAGCTATTTATCAATATTTATATCTTTAGATAAAGTAAAATCAAATAATACTATAGAGAAAGCCTATCCTTTTTCAAAAAAAAAATCCGAAAGTCACAGATATATTAGTTATTAATGCTATCTTAAAAATAGGCTCAATAAACAAAATTTACTATTTAATGGTATATGATATATGGCTCGCACTAAATAGACTCACAAATGGAAACCGAAAGACGAATAAAACCAATTTTTTTGTCATACAAATAATAAGATATATATAATACGCTCGTATGACAGGATATGAAAATATGAAAAAACTTCATGTAATAAGTGGCCAAATATTATAAAACATTCAGAGTTGTACTGTATATACATCTCAATATACTGTGTGTACGATATAACATATATATACGTTATATTTTTAAGTACGCATCAAAGTTTGTTTAGCGGCTCATCATCATCACTATTTTTATGCGAGCATTCCGAAAATCTAAAATTGTGTTATGGGCTAAAAGGAAAATATCTCTAACGCTTTTTTCTACCATTTGATTTTTATTTACAATTTTTCGATACGCGCAAATAATAATAAATCTCGGTTTTTATTCGTCACAAAAAAAGCAAAGCGAGTTAAACTGGTGCAGCGCTAAAAAAAGAGTTTTTCCATGTGCAATATCACAGAGGTTTATGTTTGGCTGAGGCTTATAATCTAACAATGAAATCAATCTCAATTATTTAGTGAGATGATTATGGTATATAACAAAGCATTACAAAGAATTTATTCTCATATTTTCCGTAGACAAAAACTTGGCTACAAATGCCACATAACATATAAAGTGAATATTAGTTGTTTTCATAACTTTAGTCAGCATTTATTATTTAATTTTTTTCAAAGCAAATACATGAATGCTTATGGCGTTGTTTCGGTTGCACTTATGTAATATTGATATAGGAAGCTACGGCCACTTTACCATATTGTTGTTTTGGAGTGGATTTGTGTTGGCTATTTCCGTGGGTTAACAATTCCCATCGATAAAGATTTTAGGAAATAGCAGCGATTTTAAAAATTTTACTCCATTAAAGCGAAGTTATTTTAAGATTGGGTTAACCGAGTAATTCAAATTAATGCAGAGAATTTGTCTGTAGTCGATAGAATACAAAACTTAAGTGCTCATTTCCACTGTCAAAAACATACTTAATCTATTTTTGAAATTAAATTACATTATTTTTTAAACTAAAAAGCTATAAACTTGTATCCAAATAATCAATCGTTTTATATAATTATTTTTTTGAAAATTACAACCATAAAACTTTATTGGATTTTAAAACAAGCAAACCATAAAATTTTTTTAACCTTATCGATAACATTACTGTAAGTTCCAGATATACAAAGAAAAATTAGACAATATAAAGAATTCAAAAAAAATTATTTAAGAAAGTGTATTAAAGATACGACGAAAATAAGTTTTCACGCAATTGACCTGCAATTGGAACATTTTCTCTATTAAGACCCCTATTAAGGTCCAAAAATGGCACACTTGCGAAACAAATGTATTTTATGAATATCTAACTCTTCAAAAAAAATAGTTTACGTTGAAACCACAAATACTATCAAATAAGGCTTTGTATATTGTAAATTACACGGTTTACGATTGCATAAACCTAAATTGTAATTTATTTTATGGCAATGTTTCGTAAGCTATAAACGTTAGAGACAAACTCAAACGCACGTTTTGTTTCCATATTGTTTAAAACTCAATCAATTTTGAAAAAAAGATTGTCACAATCGTCAGATTACATTTGCCTTAATTTGCGAAAAAGATCTATGGACTAAGAAAATCATTTATTTAACTGAATCGCTAAGCATATAATTAAAGTCGGATTTATTACATTCAATACTATAGATTTTTTTTCTCACAAAAAACGAAAGCGCAGACTTAAAGGTTAAATAAATGAGCGGAGACTGTAGAGAATAATGTGTACCAATTCATCAATACCGCGTATTGTTTGGTAACATTTTGCTCTGTTAGTGTCATAAAACTTGCTCCGAAAATGTTTCCATCATGTTATGCGTACACGTAAAAACGTACTTCACTTTCAACGACACCGGCATTCAAAACATATTTAACTTTATATTTGATTCGACATCTGCTACAATAAAATATATATCAGGAAATTTGTTTTCGTATTTACAAAATAAAAATCGGAGGAAAATTTTTTTTTGCACAGAAATGTGTTGTTATATAACATTTTTCAAATAAGTTCACAAAACTTTTTTTTTGTTTAAAGTTTACTTTCAATACAATGTTTAAAGAATTTTTTAATACAATTTTATGCCACGCTTTTTTAGATTCTCTCTAATACTTTTAGATAATAGTAAATTTGTTTTTAATATCAAAGACTTGTGTTTACAAATGCATAAACACTTCGCGAGTAAACACACTTGAAATTGCTTTATTTTGCATTTAATTGCGACCGATTCGTATAAAGCTTTAACGGATGAAAGTTTATAGCGCACTGTATATTAGCTCTTCGTTTCTAAAATCAATGATGTTATTGACATCCAGACACAGATATCGTTAAACTATTTTTAATTAAGCCTCTTTTTCATTTAGTTTTGAGTTTGAAAAGCGATTTGTGCGATACATTCAGTTTAACATTTATACATTATATAGATTTAAACAATCGCATGTCATGTTTAACGAAAAGTTGTTTAACTGAATTCTGTCAGATTTTTTTTGCATTAATAATAACAAAATTAAGTTTTAAAATAATTGAATATTAAGTAATGGTAGAAAATTGATTCGAAATTTATAAACTTTTTTAATGTGAAAAACGAAACTGCTTTCAATTACAACAGGCAATAAATAAGCGGTATACTGGAGCGCATTAGTTATTGATAAATAAATTTGCTAATGCGAACTTGTCAACCATTTTTTTTCCTTAATTCGAGCGAACATTAAGCAAACAAAAAATACGTGTTCGGTCAAATTTCGTGTTTGTCAAATAAGCAGCAACAAAAAAATAGTTAAAGAGTAATAGGTTCGTTCGCTAAACAGGCAAAAATGAGTGTTGTCATAAAATGAGATCTAAGCGTTATAAGTAATTGAGCTCAAATGTAATTTGAATTGACGCAACTACTTTTCGTCTCAATCTTTTTTTGCACGAAAATAAGTTATTTAAAGATAAAGTAAATTGACAGCCCGTGACACATAACAACACAACATTTTTTGTCATATTTTTTTAATACCACATCATTTCGCTTTTACCATTTGCAGTGATACTTACGCGCAAAGTGTCATCTACTCATAACTATATAATCCCCATTTTTTTTGTTGCGCATAACTACCGCAGTATATATCTAAAACTAAGATAACTATATTATCGGCGTCGATATAAACTCCATTTAATTATGCTAAAACTTTGATATTTAGAGATTTATTTAAATGAACAGAATTGAGGTATAAAAAAAATCCTATGGATCCCATCTTATGTATTGCAAAAAATATTCCTCTTTTAAATGGTGTTTATTATGCAAAATCACACCATTTCAATCTTTTTAGTCCATTCCGTAAAACACAGACGTGAACTTATTTTTAATATGTTTCTTATAGTGGAATAAACCGAATTTAACGTTGAAATGAAATTATTCTAATGGCAAGTGATAACAGCTTTTGGGAACTCAGTTGCAATTCAGCGCAATATTACAACAATTACAGTGAGTTGCGTTAAAATCTCGTTCAAAACGGATAAGTGTTTCGCTGTGTTACATTTGCTCCCTAACAATCAAAATACTCTTCCTCTTTTATGAGCACAGATCAACCGAAAATATAAGTTAAATGTTATTTTATCCTTTCGGAGATGTCATCTGTTTTCAACGCGATTCAGTTCGTGACCCGATTGGGCGTGTCTCCCATTATCATTGCTATTAATGACATGCTAAATAATTTCTAGTGGGAGTTTGAAATGCTTAGACATACCGATTATGTCATATCGTTTTGAGAAATCTAATTACACCGAAAAAAGTCAAATTGATTAATGTGTTATGAATCCGCTTTATTTTGTTTAATTGTTTGGGCATTTAATTTAGCGCTTGCTTTCGATTATTGTTATAGCAATATTGCAATGCGAAATAATAATTACGTTAAGAAATACATGAAACATCGCAAATTGTTTTATGTTAATTAAATTAATATTTTCTCTCCCCAAAAAGAAACCTCACTAAATATTTTATAATGTATACCATAATTCGTATAGTTTAAATCATAATTTATTTTGACGGTTAGCTTATGATTTCATTAATATTTATTGCTGCCATAAAAATCTTTCTTAAATAGTTATGTCAGTGTTTATTCTCTTTTATGGAAGCGTGTGCGTAACCTCTGACCTTTTATTTTAACGCAACGAATATTTCAACGTTTATCATCAATAATAAAACAGCGTTGCGTAGCGCAAACTTTTGTTAAATAATAATAATAATATCAGAACCTTTTTTCTAACTAAAAACTCTTAAAATAATTAAGTTTATAATCACTGAAATCAGATACAATATTGACAATAGAGGATTGTATTATAACAAAGAAAATTTTAAAAAAATTATTAATGCGCGAGTGGTTACTTAAGAGGTTAAGATAAAAAAGTGTACGCTCTCTCTCGCTCACCCTCTTCTCTCTCTCTCTCACTCTCTTTTTTTAAATAAAATCTTATTTTAATTTATCCGTTAATGGATTCTCTTCAACAACTTTCAAGATAGCACTTCACTCGAATGCTTTGAAGAGTATAAATTTTGAATGACAAGAAATTGCATTGATTTCTCTGCAAATTAAATAGAATCTCTTCAACAACAAAGAGTGGATGGAGACTATTGTTAGAACAATCTCCGAGTACAGTATACTGTCATAAATAATGTTAACTTATTTAATGATAGTCTATGTACAGTTGAAATTAATCCTTAATTAAATACACTATGCTTGTTTCAAAATCAATAAATTCTGTAGTTTGTTCTAATTTGGTATCAAAAACTTTTTTAGCAAAAGTGAAAGATCAATCATAATTGATTGGATATTTAGAATCTTTAAATTAGTTTTTCTGATGTATCAGAGAATAGTAAACCATATGAAAATAAGTTAAATATAGATCCGTAGATAGGGTTTAACAGTCTATACCTAATTTGAAGTCATTTAAAGTTGTCTCGAGTAAAATATTCACTTTTGTCAGTAAACGAATTTTTCCTATGTTTTGATTAATTAATTTCATACATAGCATTTAGAAATTGCTCAACAATAAAATGTTATTGAAATTAATTATTGAGCAAATTAATATAGAATTGACAAAAATCAAATTTAATATAACTTTTTAAAAAAAATATTGTAATCAATTTGAAAAAAAAGATTACGAAAGCGTCTGCATACCCAAACTTACAATTATATGAAATATTTTTAATCCATAATTTATTAAACATTATTTATTATGAAAATAGTCATCAAAAGACTCTCAATTCTTTGTTTTAAACAACAGTTGTTTGCACAAAAATTCGATATTAATTATGCACTTTTCTTGTTTCTTATATCAAAATTTTTAAAACATATGCCAACCTCTATATATTTTAGTTTAAGTCAGTTTCGAAAGTAAAATGTGCTTATTATAAAGAAAAAACTCTTGAGCTGATTTATAATGAAAGCTATTGTAATGCCAATAAAAAGCTTTATCGACTTATTTTAAAATTTTTGACATTTAAGTATAAAATGCTAATTAATTTAAGGAATTAATTATGTAATTAATTAGTTTTGGTTTAATCAATGAGTGACAGTTTTAACGAAATAAGACGTTAATTATTATATATTATATTTATTATTTATTTGCGTTTTAACCACTATTTCATAATTAGAAGATGACAACCATTGCGAATTAAAGTATCCAAGAAAATAAACGTAGATATATTATAGGCTCTAAATGATTATTATGTCGGGCAACAGTGTCCGCATTTTAAGCATTGAATAAAATTGAAAATTGTAAACGTCTGCTATTTCGCAGTAACGAATCAAGTAGTATATCCACTAAGTCTGCACAAAAGTTGAAAATTGGTAGAAAACATCATCATAAATAAGCTCTAAGATGTCTGAGTTTCTGAAAATTATATCATGGAATTAGCGTTAACTTCGGCCTCGTAGTAATAGTAGATATTGATGCTAAAAACTAGGCCATGCAGGTCATACATCAATTTTAAATAGTTAAGCGATGAGAGTATCAAATGTATATTAGGTAACATTGTAATATAAACAAAGTTTTTTAATTCGATAAATGCTTGACACATCTAACTTTCAGTAGTTGGAAAGACTCGCTTATGCCTCAAGAGTGACCTTTAATTTGAAATTTGACTCAAAATGTCTGCTAGTTTTACAATAAATATGCAGAAAAACCTGTAATAATTTCAAAAGTTTTACCGCATTTGTTTTATTCAACAGAATTATTTTTTCCACTTCAATATAACTAGATTCTCTTTTTCTGTTTCGCTAATTTCTTGATTGTATTCCCAAACGAGTATCTAATTTACATAAACAAATTATCAATTTGTGAAGGAAACAGGTAGTTTTTCATTTGAACAATACAACACGCTAAACAAAAACTCTTTTTATATAGTAAAACTTATTATTAGTATATTTTTTAAATGAATATAACTACTGTAATAATAATGGAAAATTTATATAAATTTTAAACAAAATAGTTATATATTTCTAAATACTGTAAGTAAACTTAGTTTCAGAAAGCAGATTTAGGCCAAACTAGATATTGATTAAAGTTAAAAAAATCATCGATTTTCAAAGTTTATTGTTTATTATTTGTAAAAAAATCAGTTTTAGGTTCATTAATCTCTTTTTTAATTAAAGTTTCTTTATTGAGCTGCATTTTTTTCTAAATGACTAAGTAATGAGAATAAAATTTAGTGATTACATTCTGGAAAAAATGTAAGTGCTTATCCATTATTAAAAACTTTATCGTTTTACTAATGGCAGGAAAAATGATTAATGATAATTTTTTTTGTAATTCGTAATTATAATAATTACAAATAATTAATTTCTATTTCGTTTTTATAATTAATTTTTTACTGTAAAACAAAACGTTTAAAGATTCATACAATGGATTGATTTAATATAATGAAAGCGCATTTATTTATTTATTAAGCTTTTAGAAAGATTAGGTTAATTCTGTTCAGAAGTGCAATCAAATATATCAACTCTTTTCTTAATTCCAAACTAATTAATGAACATTTTCTTTATCATAAAACTTTAGGTCGAAAGCAAAACTTAAAGACAACAAAACTTTTAGAATTAATTGTAGCCATTTTTCTTATGCAATTATAAAAACCAAAACGTAAAAATCAATATTTATTTTAATATTTACGGCAAATGTGAATGTGTTATATGGGTTATAATAAATGATTGTTGCTGTTGTTTTAAGAATTTTAACTATTTTAAGTGAAAATTACTGACATTCAAAACCATTTCGGAGACAAATATATATACATTAAACGACGTGTATTCAAATACAATTTATAATAATGGCTAAAAATATAATTAATTTTAAATTACAAACATAAATAACAAATTTTTGTCCAATAATTTTTTTGTACTCATTCACTTATAAATAAAATACAGATAAGTTTTAAAAATGGGTTGTCAAACATGGAGAAAATTTTTCTTCTGGAAACTAACATTAGCAGCACTTTCTGAAAAAAACTGACCCAGTTTTTTATAGGAAGATGAATTATCAACCAAATTCGATATATACGATACTCAGTTTGCTTTACTCTCAAATGGTTCTCTCGATTGGGTATAGTTTCACATCTTAATGATCATCGAAACACTGTGTTATGGTTAAAATATGGTAAACTTCAGCACCAGATCACCAAACTTTCTCGCAAAAAAATGCGTTTCAGTGGCATTCAAATAATTCAAAATTGAAGTTTAATTATTGACTTAGAAAATATTTTGAATCGTTTAAGCGCATCGAGAAACGCATAAAACACATTTATATTGGTCTAACAAAACCTAAAGATATGTTCCTCGAAAATATAAGCGAATCATCAATAGTCTAGTATCGCTGAGGGATTTGATGTGATTTAAAGAGGATTCGCGATTGTTTGCGTGCGTGTGTGTGAAAGATGCCGTTAGAAAGAGACCACCACTTTTCCAAGCCTTAATTATTTATGGCAACGGCATATAATTGCTATTTTTGGGTCAGCATTAAAATTTTGCTGATTCATTTGCGCGGAGCAAAACTAGTTAACATCGGAAAGCTTTGTTATAGTTTTTAGTTAAGAGTTGAAGTTTATTAGTGCTTTCAAAAATTAAATACGTATATAAGCCATATTTATGATATTGATTTTTATTTGCGTTTTGCCGTAGTTTTTTATATTAAACAAATACTAAGAATTACAGCAAAAATCATTAATTTAACCGTTTCATTATTATGTGCTCACACACATATTTTTCATCCAAACAACACATTTTACTCAATTTACAGCCACGCGAATTGCCGTATCATTTGTCAAGAAGATAAACTGAATAAGATTTGTAAAGATTATTACTTTAACAAGTATGACCATTACGGTATGAACTCATTTTGGTTTACATAGTTTTTGGGTACCATATGGTCTCTTACGATGTTTTAGTTTTGTTTTTACTTTCTTAAATATCCAGTATAGCGACTACAATAAATATTGTGTAGCGTATCATACAGTAATGGTTAATCGTTAGAACATCTACAGTTTTTTTTAAATTTTGTCAATATTGAACGCATTGGATTTATTCTCTTATTAGAATCTTAAATTAGCTTTTTTTGCCGCTGCGATTATGGTGGGAAAAAAGAGATAATTTATGAAAATTTATGGCAAAAGTTTATAACGCCTAATAAAAGTTATAAACAGTTTTTTTATGGAAACAAAAATTAACAAAACTCTTTGTGGATTTAATCATTAATATTTCATTTTTATTACAACGCTTATGAAAAACATAAGTGATATTTTGTTTTCCGTATTAGTCTCCCACTTCATTAATGTCAAACAATTGTTTTATAAACAAAAGAATGGTTTTTTGTTTTACAACAAATGTCACGTTAAAGCTAAGGATTTCCGGCAAAATATCGGGTTTTTATTTTAGTCAAACTGTCGCGTTAAAAACAATCCGAATTCAATTTCTTAAATAATTTTCTCTCTTTTTTTCTCTATACATAATTTCGTATAAAATATCGTTCAAAAATTATTCAATTATGCTAAAAATGATGATAATATCTATTAGCCTAACAGTTAGGATAGAAAGTTTTAGCTGTTTAATCGCGCACATTATTTTGCCAAAGATAAATATTAGTTATACAAAGCGTAATTACTGCGATTAGTTGAAATTAAATTACGCGTGAACATAGCGTCAACATTGGCTAAGCGTTTTACCAGTTTTTTCCGCGAAACAATTCAATACAATCAAAATCTCGATTACGCAAAAAAATTATTTAAATGCTGCGTTTGAATCGATAAAAAGTCATAAGTCAACTCAAGCGATCCATAAAACTTTTTTTAGGATACATATATATACCCGATAATCAAAATTTATTCGACGAACAAAACAAAAAACTGGTAATCTAATTAAGTTCACTACTAATTTGATTGTCAATACAATAGCGACTAATTTCTTTTAACTAACATTTGTCTTACCCGTTGGATTATGTGGAGCGTATATATTTAGATAAAGACAGTCTTCGCTCTCATTCTTCATGAATGAAATCACCCGTTTAATGTGTTCTAATCTAGAAGACGACATTTTCTTCAACGATTCCGTAATATTGCTAATATCGGGCAACTTTTGCGGACACACGGGTCCAAACTTAGT